>JAABKK020051033.1:0-11669 GCA_011634745.2 Catotricha subobsoleta | reverse complement strand
TTGACTTGTTGTAAGTAAGTGATTTTATTACTAAAATGGTTCTGCTTTTATACAATTTTTGTGCTTATTTATCTAAACTAAAGTATAACAATTAATGTAATTTGATTCTTTTCGGTAAATGATATTGTGCGTCCGGTGCATTTTGTGATGATTTAGCATATATTTTATGTGACTTTTATTACTATGCATCCGGTGCTTTTAGTGTTAATTTAGCATATTTACTTAACCAGCAATGGTAAAAATATGTATAATGTGCAACGTAATGCGTTTGATGCATTGTACATATTATATGTGGTGCGATATGTGTAATGCAAAAAGTGCATATGGTGCAGTATGTGTGTACGGTATATATACTATATGTATATAATTATGTTGTATCATAATTATATGTTGATGGTGCAATATGTTGTTATTGTCTATGTTCGACTGAACAGTAACGCTTGTCCTTAAGGCCCCCCTCCCCCTGGGTTCCTGCGTAACGGTGTTGTAACGCAACCTTCAGACCCCCAATCTCCCCCTCTGAGCGTTACGTAATTTATGAACGTCCCCTGATGTGCCACTTTAAAAATTATTATATAGAATGATTCTGAAAATGTGTACAGGATTTGACGACGTTTATGTTTTCAAAATCTAGGAGTAGCTACATCACTAAATGTCAAAGAATCGTTTAATTGAAATGCATAGGTGAGTGACCGACCATTTAGCTATTATACATATATCAAATTTTATGGATACAATATTAATTTCAACCAAAAATTTTAAGAAATACTAGTAATCAAAATGTAACCAGAACCTACATAATAAATAGGTGTAGCGATATGTAACGATTAATACTTTTATTGAGATATTATATAATTATATATACTAACAAAGTTGCATGCAAAGTAATAATTCTCTTATAGGGATAACTTTCAATTCTAATTTTTGACACCAGGCTGTTGCTTTGCACGCGACTGTCTAATTTACAGTGCTTTTGACATTAAACAATGGTTTATGTGTTTAATAAGATCTGCTTACAATTGACACAAATAGATTGAATGTAAATATTTTTTATTATTATTTTGTAAAATTAAAATTAAATAAAAACTATTATTTATGGAAAAGTGATCATCTATGATTGAATTACTAATTATTTTTTTTTATTTTTGTGTGATTATAGAGGAAAGTGCTTTCAGAAGTACATATTATTTATTTGTAATTAGAGCTTACGGTTAGACGGAAAAAAATATTTAATTTTGTATAACTATTTACATTTAAAATCAGGTAAGGAATACTAAAATAAGATTATTAATTCTATTGATTTGTTGACCTGTCATTATCTTAGTGATAACCTTTGCTAGGTTGCGAAATCACTAACTAGATGTGATGTGTGAGCATGGTATTAACATAACCTTAAGACATTTTGACTGGTGAAAGTACTTATAAAAATTTAACATTCCTGCCTCATATTTCGTGGATTACTTTTTTTTGAATACGTTACAGCTATTGAAATATATATAAAAGTATACTATGTAGTATTTCTTTATTCTGTTAGTGTCTGATAGCTTTTCTGATTAAAAAGTCTCTGTATCTTATAATTTTTTCGTATTTAATCAATTAATTTTCTTTGAGTTCAATGTTATGATGTATATTAATGATTATTAGGTATCAATTACAGAAAATAATGATATTTATTCTAATCCATTTATTTTTAAATATTTAAATTAATAAAATCACATAAATACACAACAAAATGTCAAATTTGCTATGAATCTATTATAGATAACAAATAATTAAAATGGCAACGAGGCGCCCAAGAGTTAAACCAACAGCAATATTAAAAACCAGACGTCCACCAACATGTGGAAACAATGAAAATGCTTCAATAAAATTAGAACCTGTTGATAGGTCGAAAACCATTTCGGATGAAACAATAATTAATAAATGTAGTGAATTACCGATTGAAATAGAAACTAATGAAAATACTGAAACAGAATCTAGAAAACATCAAATCGACGATATATCACTTGACACAGAAAAAAAGATTAATGATGACACTCAAGATATTAAACCTAATACAAATAGTTCCAATTCAACAATCAGTGATAATAATGCAGGAAAAAGAACTTTTAGGCGAATGATTACTCCAACTGTAAACATTGCAAGCAGGCGCAAGAACACACCTCTCGCAACAAATTCATCACTGATAACATCACAATCTAATGATCACTATAATACACAATTATCATCGCCTGGTAAATTAGTTGATGACAAAATAAATTTATCATTGAATGTAATAAAAGAATCAGAACATACACCTGAAAACGATGATGTATTCGTTTCACAAGGTACACCAACAGACGATTTACCACAAATTCTAGATGATGATGAATGTTTTAAATCACCACCATTTATGTCACCGTCAATGCAAAATGCACATATGCGACGACCCGAGCCCAGCATCAGCCCATTTGTCGATGGTTACAATGAAGATTACGCAAAATCACCATCATCAGTAGGGAGCAGTAAAATTCGTCAAAGAATTCGTCCAACACCTTGTTTTGGTAATCGACGAAACAGTATACAAGTGAGTAAAGTCGTTGATTTCATAAAATATTATCGCTATTATAAAATTATAAAATTTATCTATTTATATTTATTTAAAATCGAAATATTAGGGAATGTCTGAATCAGAGGACGATATAATACGGCGGCAGCGTCACTATAGTACCAGCTCAAATCAAAGTGGATATAATTTTTTAGGCACACCACAACAACAAAGGAATAATTTTAATTCAAACAAAAATTACTCTCGAATTCGTACAGAATCAGTGTGTTCAAATATGTCGGATGTAGCATCTGTTCGAGATTTTAAGTAATTAAAAAATGAAATTCTTTTTCTAATTTACTCATTTTATTAAAATTTATTTTAATTAGTGCTAAACAAAAACGATCAGTAAGATCTGAGGAATTTCAAAGGGTAGCGAATGCCAAACGTGAATTTAATCAACGATTAAATGGTAAAGCACCTGATAAGACTCGGCTTACAATGTACGACATGATTTATTATAATCCAAATACAAATCCAATGAAAAAGCCAGCAATTAAGAGTGAAACAAAAGATCGTAGCGATTGTGCATCAAATATATCGATTGCATCGGTGAAAACTATAGAGAGTCGAAGTTCCATTAAAAGTGAGCCATCAGTTAAATCGGAACGTACAGACGCAACCAGTGAAATTAATATGCCAGTGCCACAATTAAAATTAGGACCAAATGGTGATATAATTTTAGATGAAAAAAGTTTAGTTATCGAGACGACTGGAGATAAAGAGGCACGCGCTATGTTAGCCACTTCCGATGTTATATATGATGATGAATTTAGTGGAAGTAAGTTTTTCTATACATTCGTTTTTGATGCTGTCAAATTTTTATTTTAATCTGCTATTCTTTATTAATTTAAGCAAGTGGTTTTTATAAGCGCCATAAAAGAACTAAAGATTGGCTAGCGGAAGAAACAATAAAGTTTTATCGTTCATTACAGACAATCGGAACAGATTTTTCCCTTATGTTGCAATTATTTCCAAATAGATCTCGTCGAGATTTAAAATTAAAGGTAATATAATATTATAATAATAATAGAAGTATTTCAAAGCCTGTTTTTTTTTCAAATCTGAAATTAATTTTTAGTTTAAAAAGGAAGAAAAATATAATATGGCATTGGTAAATAAGGCATTATTGCATCCAAAAGAATTTAATTATGAAGACTTAAAAATTCAATTTGATAAAGAGGATCGTGAGATTGAAGCAAAGAAGATAGAATGGGATGCGCTCAAGCTAAAATTGTCGCGAGAAAAAAAGTAAGCTATTATGATATGATTGATTTCGTCATAATTCTAATTTTTTTTTTCATAACTCCACTTTCCTCAGAGAACAATTAAGTGCTACCAAGAAACGTGTTCCTAATAAAACTGTTAGTAATTCAGTTCGTTGCCTTACCGACGGTGATACATTATACCAAAATGAATTTATGACAGTGCCTAAATCAAGGAGGGTTAGACGTATAGTCAGTACTATTTTGTTTTATCAATTTTATAAACTGGAATTTATTTCTAATTTTGGATTATTTTTTTAAATATTTTATTTTAATAAATTATTTTCAGACTGACGAGTTAACTGATGATATAATTACATCGCAAAAACTTCCAAAAAATAGCAAACAAATTACGGCGCTTAATTCTAAAGAACAAGATTCCTTATTTAGTTTACCAATTAAAATAACTCAAAAATTGCCCAGTTTTAATGAAGTATTATCATCGCAACAAAAAACATATTCACAAAATCAGCATCAAAACGATATTAGCACATTAGACAGTAATCCAAATAGTTATGTTACAGTACCAATAAATAATAATTCTAATAACACGACTGATAGAACAAACCATTCATATTCAATAGCTACGACAGACAATGAAACAATTATTTCCACACAACCAACTGTATCATCATTAAATAGTGAACCGTTATTTAATGATAGCTTACTAGATCGATATATAAGCAAAAATCCACAATTATCATTTAAAGTTGATTCGGATGACATAATGAATATGGATATAATATTTGATATTGTTCCTATCGACGAAGATGATACCACTGTGCGTTTAACTACTGTGACAGCAGAAAATCTTACAAATGTACCTGGTAACTTAGTTGAAGTTTCAAATGTAAGCAATTTAACGGCAATAGATGTTGATTCGACATGTATTAATAAGTTTTCCCATGTTGATATATCGAATGTATCATTAATAGTTGACGAAAATGTAGATATTATTGCTATAAATGAAACTCCAGAGCACACGCTCAATATTATCACTAGTGATGCGGTAAATGTACATAAGAAAATAACTAATAGTTTTTCAAATACTAATCATGAACCAGACATAGTAGTACCGCAACATCAACAGCAGTATTTGACAGAGAGAGAAATAAATGAGAATACAATTAACTATAGAACAGAAATTATTGAAAGTATATCCAGTGAAGGAAATGTCATCAATGAAGAAAATATAGTAATAGCAACCGCAGATGAAAATGATTTTGAAATATATAATGAAAAAAATTCCAAAGAGCAAGTATCGTCATCAAATGATAAATGTTCAATAAAAGTGGAAACATTAAATGCTATTGATACACACCAGGATAAAGAAACTACTGTTCCCGTAGTAAAGTGTATGAAGCGACGAAAAAAACCGTTACCAGTTTTAGTTGGTCGAAACAATAAACTGCTACGAACCGATTCACCGCCTACAATTTCTATCAAATTAGAAAAACATGCTGTTGCAGTGGAAAACAATGTTAAAGATAATGAAACTAGTAGTCCTGCATCATCAATCACTAAACCAGAATTACATATAAATGATGATAATGAAAATGATGATTCTCATGAAAATATTGATGATTCTCATGAAAATATTGATGATTCTCATGTAAATATTGATGATGCTGGAGATGGTGATATTTTATCAAATATGAGAAGTTTAATGGATTCACTTGTGGTTGTCGAAAGTCAGGATCCAACGAATTTTAATCGAATTATACATGAAGTATATGTTATGTGTCCAACAACTAGACAATTAAGTGAGCATCCATTAGATTTACCTGAAGATATAATTCAACGAATACGCGCTTCATTGATGCCAGAAAGTTAGATTATATGTTTCTATTTATTTTTATTTCTTTATATATATATTTATATTTTATTGTGATTAATTTGTACAGAATCTCTCATATTTTTCTATTTGGTTTTGAGTAACGAATTGTTAAAAAAGATTTTTTTTTTTGTTATATTTTATAAATGTTATGTCAGTTAACATACGTCGCTACCTTACTTGAAAATATGTAGTTATTCACTAATTAATCATTATTTCAGAAAAATTGTATCACACATAATTACATATATAAATGTAATAAAAAATCGATAAGATATAAATAATAAAAATCGCGAATCGTTAAACACCGGAAAATTTATTGTCATTTTATTTTCCTCGTTTATGTTCTCTTTATATTTCGAAAGCCAATATGAATTTATATGTATGTATTTATATTTATTAATTTTTAGCCCTCCTATTATTTATCGCAAGTTTCTTTGTAGATAACGAAAAAAAAACATTTAAACATTTATTAAGAACAAGAGGAATTTTCGATATAAAACTTTTTGAATGGAAATGTATATAAATCAATAAATCATGACTATGATATCAAGGTGTGGAGCAGTAGAACCAATTTCTTCTACTTATTTCTTCTTTTTTTTTTAATTTCAGATTGGTTTAGGAGAAAAAAGAAACAAAAATTCAAATAATCTTTTATTTTTGTAACATGAAATTTATTATAATTTTTTTGTTTTTTGTTTCGTGCTTACATTTGTTGATTCCAATGAATAGTTATAATAAATCGGAAAACATTATATAACGAAAATCTAACTATAAACAAACTGAAAAATAGTAAAGATAGTGAAATTTTACAATTTATTAAATTCTGATTGGCTATGCCAAATATTATTCTTCGAATTGTCATAGAATTCTTTAGAATCTTAGATTAAAGTGCATTTTTTTTTTAAATTTTCAGTTGTATAAATAAATTAGGTTTCTGTATGCGTGCCACATCAAATAAACTCATAAAGAGTTAAGTAAACTAAAACTAATAACAATAATTGTTGATAAACGCTTATGTTGCCCCCACAAAATAATAATGACAATCTGTAGATAAGTTTTGGTGAATGGAACATAATTAAATATCAAAACATGTACATAAAATACTAAATAAATAATAATAAAAAAAAAAATTAGTCCAAATATAAAAGGTTTATCAACAATTATAATTACTGTTCGGTTCGATACACATTTACAAACTAAAACCGAACAAAAATTATTAACAATGTGTCCATTTTGCATGAATAACTAATGTTATATAAAATCAAAGTGTGTTAGACAACAACAAGCATTATTAACACATAAATTGAAGGTAAGCTCATTTTAAATTTTTATCACTAAATTCTAATATATCAATTTCATATTAATAATAGATAAAATATTTATACTCTTTTTGAATTAATAATGCTATTTGGTGATGGTCGATATTAAATTAAATTAAACATTTTTTTTTTATTTGTATGTTATTTCTTTCCTTTCTGTGGCTTTATGTGTATGGCGTACGAGGATTTACATTTATCATTTCCGTTGTACTTTTACTACATTTAATATGAATTAATAACAGTATGATGCCCAACAATAAACAAATACAGCCAACCACAATATATGCGATTCCTAAAAATGGATTTTTTCCGCCAAGTAAAGATGTTGTCGATAAAATCATTTTCTTTGATCCATCAAATGCTGACACAGAGTATTTATAATCAACAATTAATGTATAATTACCATGGGCCAAACCATCACCGTAATACATTTGTGAATGATCAACAAGTCTATATAATTTTCGAAAATTTGGTAAAGCCGCCGTACGCATCCAAACAATCAAATCTTCATTTTGAAAGCCATTATTTAATGGATTATCTGTATCCAATTCCCATAAATTACGAGTCCATGCTATTGGTTTTGTAAAACGTTTCAATGCATCCGTAAGATTACCTTCTGGATTACGGAATTTAATTGTTTTGTCGGAAGGCCATGCAATTCCAGTTCGAAGCAATGGTACATATTTTCCATTGTCCCTGGACACTATATTTAGTGTATCGTTGAATAGAGAATTAGCGATAGCACCACATGGTGCAATTGGTAAAACTCCATCTTTAGCAAATGGTTCACAATCAGTTGATGGGGTTTCCGATAGCCGACCAAGTAACTGATCGTCATCTCTTGATTTCACATATCTACGATGATTTTGATAGTAATTGTTTAAACCGTAATACATATAAACTTTGCCAACAAAATCCTTGTTCAACGTAAAATCCATGTGACATTTACATTCCGCTGATGAATTTTGCGTTATAATACTGGCACAACTTATATTTTTAGGATCATCAAATGCAGAACAATGTGTATAATCGATAACATGCTCTCGAACAGCATCAGAAAAATAAAGTAATGCAATTCCAACAGGTATAAATGCAATTCCGATTATAAAAAATGACGGGAGCACAGTACCAGCTGTTAACATTGGCTGCCATGCAGGAAGCCTTTGTTGTTTGAAGGCTGAATCTGAAGGCCGTTTTGATTTTACAGCGCTTTCCTGAGTTTCACTATCTGCAGGCATTTTTATTATTTAGTTTATTTTTTTTTGTGAACAACCTATTTGTATTTTAAAGATATGTTGAATTTTTATTGATATTTATGAATTTTCCACCATATAACGATTTTCAAATTAAATTTATAGGCAAAAATAGACAATCAATATTTTTTTTTTCAACTTTTGTAATACAGATATTTTAATGACTAATGTTTTGCTAATAGAAAGAAAATGATGTATACTTGTACTTGTCAAATAAATTAATATGAAGTTGTTTTCTTTTCATACTAGTTCCCTATCAAGACTTTGCGTAAGATTAATTGTTAAAAAAACTGTGCAGCATTTAAATTTAAAAAAAAAATATATATATATTTTTAAGTGCGTTTCTTTAGTTTTATCGTTGATAAATTCTAGCCACTTCACTTACCACTGATTTTAAATGAAAATATTTTTTTCTTGAGGAAGAGATGATTTTTATTTTTATTATTTAACCACTGTATTTATTAAAATTTACGCCGCTTAGCAAATCCCATCTTCTTCTGATCTTTTTTTTAAAAAAAAAAAAAAGATTTCCTTTGCATGCGCTTCTCTTCCATCCTTTGTTTAAATGCATTTTCTTTTTATGTGCATGCATATTTGGATTAGATTTAAGCGCGTTTTGCCGAATTCCTTTGATAAAATGGGCCTTTAAAATAAAGTATAATTTTAGTTAACAGATTCAACACTTTCGGCAAAATCTTCATATAATTTGGTGGCGCAACATTGCTTGATTTGGAGCCACCCAACCATATATGAAACCCAAGAACTAGCTTTTTGAGATCGATCTATTCTCAGTCCAACTATACCAATAAGAAGCCTCTAGGTGGTCCTGATCAAATGTTATAGAAATTTTCTTAAACCCTTCCAACTGCGCAATTTCATTTCCCCCTCTTACCGAAGTAGAGAGTTAACCACACGTTTTTTCAGACAGTTCAGTTTTTTATTCATTTCGATAAGTCATAGAGGATATAATATGTGGTTCCAAAAATTGTGTAAGTATAAATAAATGTAGAATAAATGCATTAGATGTATTCCGATTATTAATCTAATTTTAGTTTGGCGTCGAAGTTAAAAACTATATCTCTTTGAGTAGGTATAATTAAATAATGTTATCGCACTCATCGAATGAATAGGGTACTTACGCCGAAGAGGAATATTTTTATCGCAACTAAGGTTGGCTGCATATAAAATTTTTGGTGGTGCTCCTTGCTGTTTTCCATAACTAGCTATTGGTGCGCCACCAAAATTATATGAAAAACAACCGCGGTGAATAAATGAATTAATTTATAGACGGAAATAAGTTTAGAATACAATTTTTATTTTCTTCGAGGCGCAATTTTCATATTTGGACCATCAGCACTTTAAAAAAAAAAAATATGAATTATTGTAATTTCAATCGATGCTCTTTCAAACGTATTTCAGAAAAAAATGGTCCGCGTACCCTATTGAAATAAAATCATTGACTTGAATTCAAATATATAAATTTTTAACTTGTTGAAAGGTATTCAAACTAATATCGTATTATTAATCGATCACGTAAGTATGCTAAAGCGATGTCGATTATAATTAAATTTCAAATATTTATTTTCAAAATAATTTACACTTATAAGTAGTTACTTATTACTTCATTTTTGAGAAATTTGAAAAATTTTGAAAAAAATCAAGTATTGGTTTGATAAATTTTTTTTTTTTTTTTGTTTTTTTTTTTTATCTCTTTTTTTATCGCTTTTTTTTCTTTTTTTTTTCTCTCTTTTTTTTTCTTTCTTTTTTTTCTCTCTTTTTTTTCTCCCTCTTTTTTTTCTTACAAAAATGAAGTCGTGTACCAATTAATTGGCAGCTTGTTTTTTTTGAATTTCATACATAACATAAATATATATTTGAAAACTTCATGTCAAACATGACGACTATTACCTAAATCTAATATATTAAAAATAAATTCATATTGAACACATTCAAATTCGAAATATATTTTTTCGACAATTTGGTGCACCACATTTAAATATGGTCGACAGTGGTATAGTAATTGTTTGATTGCTATTTGTTGACGATTCTTGATTACCATAGTCGCATCTATAATCATATCGAATCTCTTCGCCAACATTGATACGTCGCAATGCGTATATACCAATTCTTGGTAAATCCGGATCTAAGCAATTCACATAAACGGCTCGAATGTCCGCATTTGGATCGCAAGAGTGATTTATAAAACGTGAGATATTCCCATATTTTAAAGCATCAATTCAATATAAACTTTCACTCTTATTAAAATCCAGATCAAATAAATATATTTGACTACCATTACAATCATAAATTTTTGCATGTCGTTCAGTTTCGACGTGCGTAATCACTTCACCAACGAATTCGCATATAAACTTTCCTTTTGGAATTATACAGTCTGTTCGAACTCCCCAACCACAATCATTCGCAGCACCGTGTTAAAGAACACGGTTAATGCATTCGGGGCCGCATTTACAGCTTTTGTTGCATTCAAATACGGGGGTCCCTGGTGGAACATTTATAACTTGGTTTCGCTTATAAACAAAATCAAAACCAGCTAATTTACCGCAGCATTCCGTTTCATGAGAGCAACCCGATGTACATTCACAGCCGATAGGTGGTTCATCTGGTATAATAACTCCTTCACCAGGCATGTTGTCATTTACATACCGAAAATCAAATGGTGGCGTGTCAAAATCAACATCGTTCTCTACATTTATCCTAATTGACTTTTCGATGGAATTAATCGATAATTTCCAATTATTTATGTATCACAATTGTTCTGAACGTGTACTCTTCATGTCTGAATAAACGCGCGCAATTCCATTCGATGGCACTAAATAATTTTCAGATGTTAATTTTCTTTTTTTTACTGAAATTCGACATCAGTTTTTTGGTTTTCTGGAAGCAAACAAATAAATTTTTATTCATAGAAAAATACAATAAATTCTTTCTTAACTCATCAATCGAGGATTAAATATTACGACTACTACTAATATATACTATCAGAAACATATCAGTAAAGTAAATTTATATGAATAGAGTTGGATTTGACTTTGACGGATTTATAATTTTGTGTCAAATTAAATTGCACTTTGAAGGTTTTTTGACAAAATTGATTTCAATTTGAAGGACACCATTTATAATTTTTCACTAGTATTTTTATGCCCTGTATCTACAAAATACATAATAATTTTCATACAAATAATATAAGTCCCTGATCTCACACTATCGCACAGAACAAATTTTTCTTAGAGCAGTTTTCTCGATTATTCTAAATACCATAAGTCATTCTACATATCAAAATTGTTGCAAAAAGAAACCCAGAATATTATAACTAAATGTACTGCTACAATGACCATCGTATACGACGTAAACGATCGTAACCATAGTCAAAATCGTTCAGCAATCGAT
>JAABKK020051022.1:0-11669 GCA_011634745.2 Catotricha subobsoleta | reverse complement strand
AAAAAAAAAAAAATTTATCAAACCAATACTTGATTTTTTTCAAAATTCGCAGAATTTCTCAAAAATGAAGTAAAAAAAAAATTAAAATTCACTTGATAAAATTTGACTTTGAAGTTATTTTATACAGTCAAGATGACAATCTACAGCTTAGTAATGTTTTTGGAGGTTGCAGAGAAGAGTTTCTTGATTCCAAAAAATCTATTGATTCGCCCAATCGGACCTAAGATGGCCGACTTAAGACTTTTTATCCTTGCGCTTTACCTCAAGAAAGCCACAATATTTGGTACATTTTTTTTAAATTGCTTTTTATTTGCTTGAACTTGTTCTAATTCTAAGTGGAAACCAGGCCTGAGGCTCCCTGGAATATTTTAACCCTATATGTGTTCCCACCAGGTTAATCCTTCAGGTTTCAAAGGGTCTAAATATACCCAGAAAATAAATTCTTGCATAAATTGTTCTCTTTATTTATTAATGAAATATGTTCAAAATTTTGTTCAAATTCTTTATAGCGGAGAAATTCTAAGCCAAAATTGGCAAGTTATGGGAACTAATTCCAATGAACTGAGCATTTTAGGCTAAAAATGCATATAGGTTCGAAGAATTTTTTAAAGGCCTAATAGAATGTTGGTTGTAAGAAACTTTTTAGAAAATTACTCTTCCTAAAAACTGTTAAGTTGGTTCCTGAGCTTAACCAATACTCTAGATGGCGGTCATAACTACACACCTCCTAGAGGTGGGGGAACTTTTGGGGAAACGCACTTATCCCTGCACCCGCTACACATGTGCAAATCGGCTTGCTTATTGGAATTAGTTTCCGTTCAAATGCTAGAATATTCCTCCAATATTATAATTAATTTCTCAACATCATAATATTATTCTTATGCTTAAATTATAGGGAAAAGAGAATAAACGTTGGTATTCTTGGCATATTTTAACTTTTTTTTTTTTTTTTGAAAGTGGTCCATTTAAAAAGTAAATATTGTAGAACAGACCTCGCATTGATCCTAAATTCTTATTTTTTTTTCTATATATTTCAAGGCAAAAGTCCATTTTTATTTTTCCTCGTTTTACTTTGCTTAAAAACTTCTTCTTTTTTTTTGCTCATTCAAGTTAACTGAAAGACCTTCTTTTTGTTCTCACTTATTTTTCTTAATTTTCTTAAAAATTAGTTTGTTTTTCCAAGTTCATCATACATTTTCATTATAATTTCGCGTCTATTCACAATGCGACGTCTGAATGAACAAATTGATATTAAATTACAAATAGTGGAACATACAAACTTATGCAAATAATAAAGTATGTATTATATGTATATATGTGGTAATTTATTCATATCAAAGACCGCAATTACCACAAAATACATATTATTTTAATAATTGAAAATCTTAATTACTGTATAATATATCTTGAAAACAGTAATTTACATTTGATTAATTAGCTTTCACAGAGATTGGGTTTTGTGGTTTATATGTTATCTGTTCTGTTATTAGTATTACATTAAATTGGTATGTAAAGCACTTACTTTGTCTTTGAGTTAAATAAAGTTCTAGAGATAATATATATTTATATACTAATTAGAATATAATAATAATGTACCTAATATTATAATTAAATAAAACAGATAAGGATATCGATTGACATAAAACGTAGATAAACCAGGTGGATTGAATGATTTCAATACAAAATTAATTTAATCCTTTATTTAAGTACAGAGTATAGGGTTTACGTCAAATATACGTTGTTTCTCCCTATTTATATAAATACAAGCATAAAATGTTCTATAAATTTGTATTTAATATAACATTTAAAGCAATCAATCGATTGTTTAAATTCCATTTGAGTTCAAATTATGAATAATGCGCGATTCCAATTTTAAAAGTAATGTAAGAATGACGGTGTATGTATGTAAAGTTTGAATAAATCTACAGCATATAAATGATCAAAGTTTTAAGGAAAATTTCACAAAATGTTTTTCTTCTCAATTTCTACTATTTCGGCGCTTTCAGCCTACTAGAGCTTTCTCTTTCTTGACAGGGGTGTGTGGGGGGAGAGGAGGGGGTATCTTGCGTACCGGGGGGGTGGTGTGTTAATTAAGGTTGCCCGTTTTCCACTTTTTTTCTATAATTTTAAATACAATGCTTCTAAATCATGAGAAATGCAAGAAAATAACTTAAGTATTCTACCGAAGCGAATTAATTTGACCTCTGCGCAATATGAAAATAGCATTTAATGGAACATTGACAGATTTTGCATAAAAGATGCTTATCTGAAAAAGCTCCATAGAAATAAAAGCGATTATACAGTTAAAGAACTAATTTGAATCCGTTTTCTATGTCAGAAGTTACAACTATTTAAAGTTAACACAAACATAAAAAAGTTGTTAGTTGAATCGAATTACAATTTTTAAATAACTGTAACTGCTGGCATTGATGTCCAATTTGTACCATATTATTATCGGTTTATCACGTAAACGGCTCCGCCAAAAGACTAAGTTTTTTTTTTAGCATTTCTCATGATTTAGAAAAACTAACTAACATAATTTAAATATACAAAACTGAACGACGTAATTAGTTAATTGACAAAGAAAAGCAAATAATATAATTCACATTACAGATTAAAGCAAAACAAAATACTATTGAAAAAATATCTTTGCAATATACTCATCCCTGCTAAAAAGCTCACATACCATAATTTTCCATATCGTCTTATAGGTAATGTTGAACTAAAATGAACAGAAATCATAAACCACAGACATATATCTTGCCTCACATATCATGTTGCGCTATACGCAATAATTCCAACCACTATGCTTGAGACATATCCAACATTTCGCCTTTACAAGTATGTTACTTCTCTTTGAAATAAATACAATCCTACTCAGTCATGAAGTCAACGATTCGTATATACAGGAAATGTTCTACTAAATATTGCATCTTCTCATACAATAAAATATACTTTCAGCATTTAATTAAAAAGGTGGTAAGCAAAGCCATTAATAATCACATCTTTACCTACGAATACAAACAAACACCCCAAAAATTATATAAAATAATTCTAAAACCTTAGAAAGTTATGTATCAGCAAAAAAAGAAAAAACAACAATAAAATCACCCTTTTAACGATTTCAATGATAAATGACTTTTAAACAATTTATTAGAAAATTTTATCTTTTTATGCATAATTTATGTATTCAATACGAATACGTTCATATTTCTATTTTTAACCATTCAATTACTTTATACAAAGCCACTAATTTTATAGGCATCGTAATTGATGTATTGTACGATGAACATATAGTTAAATAATGTGCGAGTGTTATTGTTAAAATGTATAGAAAAATAAAATTATTATAAAAGATCAACACGAATAATTTTATTATTATTTTGACTTCGTGAAAGGATTAATTAAGTCATTACTTTACTAAATTGGATAATTAAAGCGTGCTCTAGCACTGTGTGAATTAGGGTGGATCGATCTTTTTTTTATACCTTCTACAATAATTTTTTTAGTTGCATTTGGTCTCCAGATTAACGTGTTTAAAGGAAATAAATGGGTTATTCGATGTGCTGTAGGTCTGTGAAGTTGTGAAAATCGTGATATATTGGACCATGTTTGAAGCATTCTATCTCTCGGCCGTTACAAATAATTGTGTTTCTGTTTTATTATGCAGGCAGATAGCGTAAGTCAATAGCTTTCAAATAATATATTGGACACTCGTAGTTTACAACGAAGTTCGTAGTTATCTCTAGTTTTAAATTTCATCAAAAAAAAAAAACGAAATATCAAAATGTGATAACACGAACTTCGTAGTAAACTACGAGTGTCCAATATATTAATTGAAAGCTATTAACTTACGCTATCTGTATAATAGAACAGAAACACAATTATTTATAACGGCCGGGAACACGGTCATATATTGCGATTTTCACAACTTATACAGATAGCTTAAATCAATAGCTTTCAAATAATATGTTGGACACTCGTAGTTTACAACGAAGTTCGTAGTTATCCGATTTTGAAATATCGTTTTTGTTTGGTGAAATTTAAAACTAGATAACTACGAGCTTCGTAGTAAACTACGAGTGTCCAATACACATATATTATTTGAAAGCTATTGACTTACGCTATCTGTATATGCATAATAAAACAGAAACACAATTATTTGTAACGGCCGAGAGATAGAATGCTTTACAACATCGCAAACCTTACAGAGCACATCGAAGCACCAATTTATTTTCAAAATCCTTTAAACACGTTAATCTGGAGACCAAATGCAACTAAAAAAAATTATGGTAGAAGGTATGAAGAAAAATTCGATCCACCCTAATGGGTATGTGTTATATATTCAATATTTCTTTGTTAAATAAATAAATGCAATGCATTAACAAAAAAACCCCAAAAGTAAAATAACGATAAGTAGGAAATATTTATTATTTTATAGTTTCATTCCAAATAAACTACTTTAGAACTATCGACCATGTTAAATCATAGGCCATATATACGTTCAAAATGTATGTTGACTTTTAAACTTACCTAAAAAGAAATAAATGAAAGATAGGTGGACGTCGTAGGGTTAAAGGCAACAAAGAATTACAGACGCCTTAACGAAAGCAGCCTAATGGGGAATTTAATTTTTAATTACCTTGTTAAGAAAATAACAAAAATGTTAAACATTGACGATCAAATAATAACATCTTACATTAAATTCAGACATAAATTATTCACCAATGTTCAATTTTATTAAATGATGGCAATAAAGGCATCAAATTCTTCTTGTAAGCATAAAATAAAAAAAAAATGCATGTATCAAACTTTATGATCGTGCAGAAGGACAACGTTTTTATGGAATTGGCGGACATCACACTGGTTATAAAACATTGTTTTGTTTATTATTGGCAAGCATGAAAAATAAATAAAATATTCGTAGAGCATCTTTTAAACATCCATCCTATTTAACTTTTACTGGTTTTCTTATTGTAGATTCATTTGTACATTTTATGATTATGATAAGAAGTTAAATTTAATTATATATTAGTTTTTATTACAGTCATTTTTCCAACACATATACGAGTAAAAGATAAATTTCTTTCGTTTAAATAAATGAATATATGAATAGTTGAAGTATCGCAAATCATATAAATATGACATGATGAAGAATTGACTTCAAAAATGAGTTCAGTAATAATTAATGACTGTGTTCACAACTCTATTTACTAAATTAATGGAATTACGATATTTTATTTTTTGAAGCACAAAGTATAGCAGACTTTACGCCTACATTCAGTAACTTTTAATAGAAACATCGGATCTCGATCAAATTGATACCGTTCTACTCATATTGAAAACATATTTCAACTGAGGTATATTAGGGTTAGGGATGGCAATCCGATATTTTTTCGATCCGATCGGATTTTGTTTTAATTGCCTATTTTTTCTCATTACTTGATTCCAAACACAAGACGAGCTGTGGTTTTTGTAGAATATATTCCATCCTTCAATTCAACAGATTCTTTTGGTTTCAAATTCGGCTGGATTAAAAATCGTTGTGGAACGAATCGGATTGAACACTCCGAAAAACTAGTCGAATTATATAATCCGATTTCTTGTTTCACATCCCGTTTTAATCTATCCGAATATAGAAACACAAAAATCTGTTGGATTGAAGTTGTTGGCGGCATGTATCCTTCAAATAGCAAAGCTCGTCGTGTGTTTGGAATCAAGTAATGAGAAAAAATATGCAATTAAAACAAAATCCGATCGGATGGAAAAAATATCGGATTGCCATCCCTAATTAGGGTGACCCAAAAAACCAACTAGTCCTATTTCAGGGTGATGGTTTATATACAGATTGTTTTAATTTTCGAAAAATGATAAAGCAGCTATCATTTGGGACCCATTGGTTTGAATTTTTCCCGTGCGCTTTTGTTTTCCTTTTTTTTTTATTAGGGAACGGGTGACCCTTACCTTATTTTATTTATTTAACATAGTATTAAACAATATATTATTTGAAAGACATTGATACATCTGCATAATAAAACAGAAACACAATTTTTTGCAATGGCACAAAGTTAAAATGCTTCAAACATTGTCAGATATTTGTAATTTTCACAACTTCGTATATCTACAGGCAGTACATCGAAGATTTCATTTATTTTCAAAAAAAAAATGTATACACGTTAATCAGTATACCAAATACAACTTAAAAAAACAAGAAGAAAAAATATACTACATTTGTTTAGTTTCAAAGTTAATTTATGTCTCTCTGAACAAAAATGATTATCTTCAGTTTTCCCGAAAACGCATAATAGAAAAACGAAATGTCGCCATCATTCTACCCATTCTCTACCCATTCTATATGAATAATCTTTCAATAATCAAATTTTGTTGTCATTAATTTTGTTATGCGCTCTTGTTATAAATATTATAAATCCTTACACTGTTTTAGTGGCTTATTGAATTATAGTTAATAAAACAGAAGAAAAATAAATTTAAATTAAAGCATTCGCGTACTTTTCAGCTCGTTAATTTTCAATAAAATATTCGATATTTTTGCATTTATGTTTAAGTTTTATCGTTAAAAACAATTGATGTAATTTTTTAAATCTTTTTCATATTTCGTATATTTATTTTAAAAATATTCAAATTCTAAATTAAATTATCCAAACATAAGCCGCCTTGTAACTATAAAGCGAAACGAACAAAAAACTAAACTTACACTTATAAGCATATGCTTTGCTTTTAGGTGATAAAGGTTAATATGCATCGAACAATTTATTTAATAAAATAATAATCTCATTTTTTCTTTATTATTATTTTACTTCTTTTTTATCATATTTATGTTTATTTAGTTTAATTAAATAGTCTTAATAGCATTTTTTTTTCTTTTCTGTATGCCGGCGCATTTATAATTCGTTTTCGAATAACAAATAACAAAATATGTATTATTAAGTGTCAGAAGATGTGATAAAGATGAGTTGTTACAAAACAATAACTCAAATTTGTATTTAAACGTATATAGGCTTATCTTTGTTTATGATAATGATGTGAGATTTTAACAAACATTATTTATATTGGGCGATTTCGTTTATAGCATAGCAGTGAAGTTCAATAATGTTTTTAATATTTATATAACTTCTCATCGAAGGATCGCGCTGGATATAACATCATCTATGATTGAAAGCCTGGATTTTTCTTAATACATCCTCACCTCACCTCCTCCACCGCGTCATCAAAAATTTTAGTTTTGAAGACAATTTTTTTTTTATGTAAAGAGTCTTTAGTTCGCTGTGATTTCGTAATGGAAAAACTTGATGAAAATCCATACAAGAAATGTCAAATTTCACAATTTTATTTTGTTGCCATGAAATTATAACATTATTACTAGATGGTTTCATATGGAATAAAACCGAGATAAAATAAATTTTCTGTAATATTTGTATTCATGTAATATTTTTGTCCAACTATTTTCAGAAATTAACCGCGAACATATCAGCGACTGTTGCAATATTTGCACTTAAAATTTTTTCGGTACGTCACCATCAAGTTTATCCCCCAACCACTCAATTCTCACAGTTATCTGAAATAAATGTATGTATAAAAGTTGAACAATTTCGTTTAATCAGCGGCTTGAATTAAGTGGCAGCGTTTTGCATTTTTAAAATATATAAACATCCAATATAGTTATAATCGAAATACATATCTTGTTATTAACTTTAAATCAAATTAATGAATATGCACAAATATTATACTTCTAAATTATAATTTACTAAATTTTCTAATTTCATACATCAATGGTTTTTAAACAACTTATTCCGAATTTCTTATACCATATTATTGACTATAGCCTTGTTATTATATTTCTTTAAATGCATCGGTGAATCTTTTTATAATAAACACACACACCATAATTCTTTAAGGGTGATAACCATCGATTCGGTGTACAACCAGTAAAACCTTATTATGTGATCTGATAAAATTTCATTTAAACTGGAATTTTCATTCGTAATCTATATCTGGAGTTGAGTTACACGAAACCCGAGCTGTGAAGTTCAATGTTTAATTGAGAAATCATAAAAGCTCAAAATGAAGGATTTCACAAAACTATTCGTATAAGCTGAGTAAATGTGTGTGACCCTTAGGCATTTAATGTGATGGAGAAACTTTGGTGACCTTCTATCTCGCCTTCCATTAAAACTCGTGTTTTAAACACTATGTCAAGTATAATTAATACTAATGTATTATCCTATATAAGATCATCCTAACGTATGGTCTCTAAGTATAGTCGAATTCTTTGAACATCAACACATATTTTCACTCTCACTCAATCTTACGTAAAACTTGTCTAAGTTCTTTCGAAACATACAACTTAACACAGATGATACCTAATTGGATAAAACAAGGCTTGACCTATATACCTTTCCAGCATTAATTGGAAATGAATCAACCTACTTAAAATAACATATATTATACCCAACATTCACGGGTCAATGCTTACCACCCTAACAATTGTTTATCGAAACCAATATAATAGTTATAGATTATATCGAATCGAAACGCAAACTAAAAATTGGAAATGACTGTGAACGTATATATATATATAATAATAACACATAACATATCCTATTAAGTATATACATTTATAATATAACACAGACATCTATAGATATTACGAATTGGTTTCGATCTGTGGTTTTCTTGTCTTCGTCTTCTTCATAGTTATTCGTTTTATGTGTACTGATTTTGGGGGAGGGGTGGGGGTATATCATATATGTATATCATTATCTATTCTTATTACTAGTATTATGGTGATGATGATGATTATGATGATGATGCGGGTAAACCATACCTTTCTTGTTTTGCGTATATTTATGTATATGTATATAATATATGTTGTACATATACACATCTATGCAACCACACACGGTATCGGGACGGTGTGATGTGATGTTTCATCGATATTTTATAAAATTTCTATATGCACTGTGTAGTTTGTTTTTTCTCTGTTTATTTTCTTATACATATTTCGATTGTCAGACAGTAGGTAAGGATTTATAATAATGTAGTTTTGATTTGATGGTTTTTAAATTTAAGATATTTTATTTGTGATGCGGTGTAAATATATAATAAGATTTAGAATTTATGATGCGTGTTATAAATAATGACTTATTTTTGTATATATATACATATCAGGAAACAAAAATTATTTTCTTTTTATTTATTTATTGCCCAGTTTTTGTTTTCTTTGTTTTGTTTCGTTCTTCTTCTTTTTTTTTTTATTATAACCGTATAAGATTTATGACCCATATGTCAGTATTTATTACTAATAATAATAACGTACAAAAAAAAAATGAAAGAAAAATAATAATAATAAGATGTTTTATAAGATTTATTGAGCAGAAAGTATCGAAGTGGATAAAATAGGTACTTAATAGAATGTGTTTAAACATGTTAATATAGAAAATAGATTTTTACACGCGCAAATTGGAATTTATGGGTGTTTTGAAGATCACAAATACTACATAAATAGTTATTGAAAATCATGAATTACATTTTTAGCGAAATTGACAATTTTAATTTATGACATTTTTAATTTTAACAAGTTAAAATAAAAAGTTATATGAATTAGAGGTACCGTCAAATGGGGGTGAATAGGGACAATCAATTATAGGGAAATGTATGTAGAGAGATTACAAAAAATGTATCTGTTTAAAATTGGTCGGACATTCGTGGAGAGTTTTATGGGCATAAAGGTTTTTTAAAAGTTCTCTTAATTTACACCGTATAATTGACTGTCCCTAACCACCCCTAATGTCCCTATTCACCCCAGTTGACAGTAGCTGATGTGAAGGTACGTTTAGAATGATAGCAGCTCGGATAGCAGCAGCAGGTACTAATAGAAGGGAACAATGGGAAATTGGAATTAGTAATGAAGATATTCGAGAAGCCTTTGAGAGTAGATTTCTGTTGATGAAGCAGCAAGGAAGAGTAGGTTAAGATGGTTTGGATATGTTCATAGAATATATGGGTAAGAATAGATTAACAAAAAGAGTTTTGAAGGTAGAAGCTGTAAATATTAGTAGTAGGGGAATACCTAGGAGAAGATTTATACTCAGTTCAAAAGAATTTAATTGATAGAGATTTGATGTTAAATGATAGAATTATCAAGTTAACTAAGAATAGGCAGGAATGGAAGAGGGTGGTTAAAGAACCTTATGCCGAAAGGCATTAAAATGTCTTTAAAGTTTGATGATGATGAAAAATGTAAATAAAATAAAGTAAATAAAAAAATGTGTTCATAGATGACAATAGGAATAGGAATTGAGTTTCGAGCCTGTTTATTGCCAATTTGTTTTTTTATTGTGTATTTGACATTTATTATTACTTTTAAGATAATTTTTTTTACTATAATTAAATAAATAAATTTAAAAAAAAACCAAAGAGATGGAATACTAATAGAGTTTGGTAATTCAGAGAGAATTTCATACAACCAGTTTTTACCACGATAATTGATAGATCAAACGATATTTTTCTCTTTACAATGAAATACTTTCGTCTGATTGGATGGAAAATTAACGCAATGCGTCAACTGTTTGAAAAGACCAGATGGCATATCCTATCATGTTGTGGTCAACCTTAACAAATACCCTAAAAACAAAACAAATAAAAACATATGCAACACTCTAAAAACTCAATGTGGAACATTCTCTGATTGTTTGATCTATGACAATCTATAGCCTGTCGAAAGCGATAGACAAGTCTCTATAGATACACAAGACACTCAGATGTATAGACTTTTTATAACATACAGCGCATATACTATATTTAGATAAGTGTCTAAAAATGCTTATTGGAATATCTTCGTGTGCTAATTGAAAACTAAAACATCTTTAAAAGTATAGTTACGAAATTAAAACTTTTCGAAAGAGCTTCTGCAAATTAGGGGTGGCTCATCACCACTGGCATAAACACTCATTTTAAAAATAATTATACAAATCTGTTGAATAAGTCATATATACATTCGAATCGAAGCAGTGATGTGAATACCACTGCCCAAAATTATTTTTTTAATATTTTTTAAATATAAAACAAAGAAGTTCCCATTTTTTTCACGAGTGAATGTTAAAATGGATATAAATTTAACATGAAATTGCATTAAAACCTAATTTTTGGAAAATTTGAAGACGTCTTAGATTTGAGCTAGCGCGACAGTAAAACCAGAGAATGTATCAAACAGGCAACGCAAAATACGATTTTTCTTTGCCATTTTCAATATCGTATATCTCTTTCACATTAATCGATTACTTCTATTTCTATCTTTTTATGAAAATGTCATATTTTGCGTTACTTCATTCTTTTCTTATTTATACATATTCATCTGGTAAAACCGCATGAATAGCACAAATACTTACCTTATCGTATCCTTAAATAACAATTCAAATGCAATAAAAATGCATAGGTTTCAGATTTTATCATAAATTTGACCATCCAAAAACTGATTAAACCGAAAGAAAACTAATATGTCATAATATTCGAGAGGTATATAGTATTTGAAGGGAAAAAGTAAAATTGTTTATTGAATGCATGTTGGAATACTTACGCAAGCATCATTACTTTCTTACCATATGCTGGATGAACTTAAGAATCATGTATGTAAAAAAAAGTAGAGAATA
>JAABKK020051011.1:0-11671 GCA_011634745.2 Catotricha subobsoleta | reverse complement strand
CGAACCCCAAGAACCTCACTTTTTTCGCTTTTAGAACCGAACCTAAAGAACCGAACACTTAAATTTAATTTTCAGAATCGAACCCAAAGAACCGAACCCTCAAAAATGGAAAAGGTTCGCCTCTCTGCACAAGCGTTATGAACGTGGTGACAGTTTCGACTTTTCAGCACTTTTATGTTTAAGTAAAATGGATTATGGATTTTATCGTCTATCCTATAGGAAGATCGTGGAGAATCAAACTTAATAAAATTGTTTTTTTTTGCGAAATAGTATGAATGTTATATAAACGTTCAGATCTTTTCTTTTTTTTATTTTTTTTTTAATAAAGCACCTTTATTATTGTTAGTTTTAATCAATATATATGTTTGTGTGTAAATCATCCGAAAATTTTATTTATTAAGCTTTCTAGTTAGACTATGATATTAAGTATTGATTAATACGAACAATAATTTTTTTGTATATTGGAAAACTGCTTTGAAAAAATTAAAAAAAATTACCCTATCTCAATTTCCAAAAAATATACGATTTGCATACAGCGCGGTTTTTATCGCATTGTTTTATTTTTTTGAGAATTTGAGAACACTTTTCCAAAATACGATTTGCATACACTCATACAGCGCGATTCCGCGGTTTTTTTTTAAATTGATTAACGAAAAAAAGGTCAACAGAATTTTTCGACTTATGTAAATTTATCCCCCCCCCCAAAACGTGTGCTTGTATCACATTTACACCATTTCTTTTGATTATAGTATTTTATCTAAAATCTTACCATAGTCGTCTCATTACATTTAAAGGAAAAAAGTTTTGGAAAGTTTTAACTATTTTTAGTATGCACTTACTTAATTAGAGAAATATTCAATTAAGTCCACTGGATAAAATTTAATGTTAACCATTAGTTGCTTTAAGTGGTTTTGAAATTAAAAAGAAAAAAAAAATGATGTCAGAGAATTTAATGTTCACGTCAGTTTATTTGCCTAATTACAATTTAATTAATTGAATAATTTACTAATACAGAAAACTGTGAGAATATAATGCGGTACGATAGGTTATATACGTAACAAGACTTGAATAACCTTTCTTTCGTTTCACTTCACATTACATAAAGATTTCTTTAACTCATCCGGTAAATTATTTGAAATTAATTTTCTATAATTTTTTTATTTCTTAATAATGCAGTAGAAGATAAGGAAAATATCAAAACTTGGTCGTCCCGATATTTCAAATTTCTTTATATTATTTGTAGTAGAATAAAAATAAATAAATAAAAAGAAGAAGAATGAGAAACCAAAAATAACCCTTTTGATTCATTTAACAATTGACACACCAAAAATATCACGCACATCTCTGCAGTTAACTAAACTTCTTTCAACAACAAACCTTATTAATATTATCCTTATATTTTAAATCGCCTTCCATAAATAAATGTCTGCCTTGGGTGGTTGCACAACCCCTCATTGGTCCACATAAATCAAACATGGCGCTGTATTGTTTGGCCATTTTATCTAAATGTTCATTGTTTGAATCCTAAAATAGAAAATGAAAATAAAAAAAACAAAAAAAAACACATTTATTGTTGAAAATCAATTCATTAGGCATTTAACCTGACAACGAGTACAAGTACTTTCAGCCTACTTAAATTTCTCATCATTGTTAATTAATCTAACACAATACCATTGATAGAAAAATTAATAATAAAAAGGAATTGAATGTTAATTGCGGTCGTATAATATTAAATTAGTTATTTTCTACTTAATTATATCAACCGTTTGGCTCAAAATCCTTGCATTTCAGAAATATAATATGTATATACGAGGAGAGAAAAAGGAAGAACTATATTTCTACCTCTATAAATATCAATTGAATTAAAATACACGGGCTTTTAAATTATCACTTACCACAACATCATACGATTCAATCCGTGCCATAATACCTTTTAAACGTTCATTCTCCTGTCTAGTTGTTAGATGCGTATTAACACTACATACGAAATGTTCAACAGAATGTATCTATATTCGTGTGATGGAGGAACAAAGAAAATGTTTCATTAGTCATTATATATAGAATTTTTTTATTATTTTGTTGTCTCTCTGGTGTATTATAAGCAACACGTTCATTTCAAATTTTCGATATATTAGTCTAACATACTTATATGATACAAAAAAAGAAAGGAAAAAAAAAATATACGAGTTTTAAGCTATGGTGTAATGTATATACTGTAGGTATAATAGATTAGGCTTTGATAGGTGTAATAAGTAGATGTGTGCCTATAACAACTAAACACTACCGTTATTATATGTACAACAATTGTTTATTTAGTATATAATAATAAACCACAGCCAAACCACATCATATATTATTATTATAAAGTTGTATAGTAAACTGACAAAAGTTCTATTACATATATGTATATGGAAGTATTATATACGTATATATTATACATATATAGGTATGTATTCTGTGCAATGAAGACGACGATGACGATGACGACGACGGCGACAACAACGACGAATACAAGACACACACTTAATATAATAGAAAATTTCGCACCTATTCATACCATTTATGCGAATTCTATATTTTCCACCCAGTCCAAACCTCTACTCGACAGTTTCACATATCACAAATTTGTAAATATACATAAATTGTGTGTTTGAAGGTAAATGGTTTTCTATTTAAGTGGCGCTTATAATAAGTAAGATGTAATTTATTTGATTTTACAGAGCAAAAATGGTAAAAAAGAAAAAAACATAATGAAAACCACATGCAGACAATACTACCAATTAGCTAGAAGTTTAAGCCTTTAAAATCTCATTCTATAATTCTCTGCACTTTTTAAATTGTAATAGAAGTAAACATTTTAGGAGCATTTCATTATAGTCTGGAGCGTGTTTGTTTGTTTGTTTATATTTTTATTTTTTTCCTTTTCCTTTTCATTTCATTTTTTCCTTTTGATTTTATTTGTGATTCATAATCGCATAATTAAAGACGGATGGTACGTACAAATGGTTGAAAATATTAATAACATCTAAATTCTTTATTTTTGATGGAAAATTTACTAAAGTAATGAAGACAAAAAAAATACGATGAATTTCAATCAAGCATCAAGAGTGGAGTGTACATTGCATAAATGACTCACAATATTTGCATAAAAAATATTGTGCAAAGTTGTTAAAGAAACGCGGTAATGGAACAATGTTTGAATAATAATTTTTCTAATTCAAACAAAAAGTATCTTCAAATATGAATTATTACTGATTAAAGTTAATTTTTGTTTTTCTCTCTCTTCTTATTTGGTATTAGCGTAGAAATTAGTTCCTGAAGCTCACATAAGTCAATTCGAATGAGATTATTATTTATCATCGCTTTTATTTCAAAAAAAAAAAATTTGAAAGGAAAATAGAATTAAAAATTGGTTAGTATAGATATAAATAAAGCCGTTTGCTTATGTTTACATGTAGGACGTAAGTAGATATATATAGAATAATGGAAAAGATAATATTTTTATTTTTATTTTTTTGAAAATCACAGTCAGTGAATTTATATAAAAATAAAATACTACGTTAAAGAAAAAAAAAAAAAAAAGTAGAAGAAAAATGTATTTCTAACCGTTGTATTATTTGATTTATTAAAAAGGAAAACATGTTCGTCATCATCATCATCATTTCACAATAGAAGTTGTATAGAAAAATTCCCGTATTGGTTAGAACTCAATATAATAGTAAATATATTTTCATTGATAAGCGCAGTATAATGATTTGCAACTAAATACAATACTTTCTGCCCAGCCCAGCCATACAGAAATTTATTATCGGAAAATGTTTTGCGAATATTGTCAATATCAATAATAATGTAAATTAATGAAGGTGAACAAACAGAATATAAACATTTTTATATATTTTGAATACAAAATTTTTAAGCTGTACCATGTCTGGATCATGAACACAAATTTTATGTAATTTTTTTTTTTCATTTTTATTAAATATGAAAATGCGTAGAACGTTGAAAACTCGTGTTATTTATTAAAATGTTTTAACAACATTAATGGTCCAGGTTGCCAGACGTTTCTATTTTACTAAACAAAGATAATTATTATAATAATAATAATAATAAATAATAACATTTTGTGCTAAACATCTTCATTGAATTTCTCATATTTTGGAATTTTATAAATAATTTGATGTTACTGAGGTACACAAGAATGGTATGCGAGAAAGGAATGAGGATAATGAAATTGATAATCATCGTATTGTCAACAACAACAAATAAAATATCGCGCGTTCTGTACTTCAGTGAAACAAAAAACAAAAAACAAATATAATAAAAATACTTATGTCAAACGTACCATTGCGTCCATTATTTCAGCATCATTTTCATCAGTTATATGCTTTCGAATAGCTGTTAACAACAAACTATATTTGGTCAGTCTTTGCATAGGCCGTACTAAAATATCAGCCAATCTTAATCTAAAATTAAATGAATGGAAAAATTAATCGCAACCATAAGAAATAATTAAATATTTGAGGAGTGTCATTGATTTTGAAAAAGAGAGAACCAAAAAGCAAAAAAAAAAAGAAAATGGAAAAAAAGGCGCGGTGGGTCACTGTTTATTTCCAGTTAAAAAAAATTCCATTATAAGTTTTCGTAGAAGCCATAAAAATGCTAGTACTCGTTGATTAATTGCTAGCACATATATTAGTTATATAGATAGATAGATAGATAGATAGATAGATATACTGTGTGTAGTAAATCAAACATTCCAGCTTATCTCTTTCAAAAAATATTTGATATTTATTTATTGGAAAATCAATTACTTGTATGCTTGTCTTAATGTTTCTATCTTAACTTTCTATTCGCACTTTGGATTCAATGTTGCACAATAATTTTGAAAACATCAAAGGGTATGGCAGTTATTTTAAGAGAACATTTTCATCGAACCGTTGTTTTTATATTGGCCACGCGTACCTTTTTTTCATGTCTGTTTTTTTCTACTTTTTTTTTTTTTTTTTTTTTGTTAACAAAAGAAAAAAAAATAACTTGATTTCATGTAATACAAGAACATTGAAGACACTTAAAAACGATTTTTACACAAGTTATTTCTGTTTTTCTTTTATCTAAAAAGAACGTATAAATAATATAACATAAAAAGCCATGAGAGCCTCATCATCTGTATCTAAACAAAAAAAAAAAAAGAAGAAAAATGCCCCTTTTTTTACAAATTACAAAATAAATATCTAAAATTAAATGTCCATGGAAACCATATTTTATGTTACCCAGAAAGATTATATCTTTGGTATGTCTTGGTCGATAAAACTTTTATCGCACAACCAACCTGTTTATCTCGGAAAAATATTATGAGAAAATTATTTGTAAGGCTGGTTTGTATACATATCAAATTGATTAATGATTGTAAATGATACTGCAAAAATGTTGTATGAATTAATCGTGCGGTATTCCATATTCAACGTGTTGTTGTATTAAGTTATGAACCCGAAATCAAGTGTTGGACGTGACAAATGAATACAAAATAGTGACGATAGTCGTACCGTTAGTTTTTTTTTTTTTTCTTTGCCCTAATGAAATTATAAAAATCTTTCAACACTTTTAGGCATTTGTTCATACCATCACTGATATAAAATTTGCTAGAAAGCACAAATAAGACTACAAAGCTACTAAGTAAGTAAATTATGCAGAACTTTCACCTTGTAAGTTAAATCGTTATTATATTTAATATTTAAAATGGGTTTTTCTACCTCTTAAATATTATTTAAATGGGATTACTTTGAACACCAAATGTCCAAAGTAATCCTATTTGACAAAATAAAAAGAACATTTCTTTGTTATATGTAGAATTGTACTATCATATTGTGACAACGATATATTTCAAAATTCACGTAACATCGATAATACTTAATTTCATCAATCAACTATCAGTACAAGATAATATATACATAATAAATATGTAAAATACATATTCGATTTCTGAGCATAACACCCGTAAATACATAAAAGCAACAAAAAAAAAAAAGAATGAAAGAAAGAAAGGAGAAACACGTATTGCAGGTTCTATTATTACAGTAAACAATAAATCCTATCAAAAAAAAAAAAAAAAAAAATCTATGGCGTCAGGGGAGTTGAAAGCATTATCATTGAAACCCACCTGAAATAAAATAACAAAAACATACATAAATAAATAGAAATAAACAGAAATATACTTGCCTGTTACATAATTTTTGCGCTTCACACCATGCCAAGTATGATGTAAAGAGAGTATTACTTGTATTTAATTCCTTACAATAAAACTGGCATGTGCTCTGTTCCGCGCAATAGATTTTATATGGTGAAAATATTGTGGCAAATGTTACAAAACCCGGTTGAAAATAATCAACACACATTGGGTGACCAGTTTTTATGCTATGTCTGACCTTTATATATTTTAATATAATTAATTGTGTTGCGTTGCGATATAGACAGGCATACAAAAAAATAAAATAAAAAAAATAAATAAATAAAAAAAATTGTAATATCATCGATCGATTGATTAATAAAATATATATCCATTAAAAATTATTTATGAAATTATGAAAAGCTTACCATTGGATATAAATACATCGTCCAAAATTTTATATTAGCTTCACAAATATCACGAATATTTGAAAATAATTTATTTTGGTCGATGTCCGATAAAATATGTTCAGTTTGTATTGCTTCTAAACATGCTAAAAAAAGCTAAAAATGGAAATGATATCTTATTAATTATTTTTAAAATGTTAATAGACAAATAAACACTGGCTACATAACTATATAGTCAAAATATTTTCGAAAAGAGACAATCGAAAATAAATCGATATTAGAAAATATTAATATGTACATGTATGGAATTAATGCAATTATGTATATTAAATACTAACATCGGTAACCGTTTGCAATGCATGAATATAATCGACTTCGGTTGTAACTAATTCCCAAATTGCTGATTGAATTTTAATTTCATTATCTGGCATATTTGAATAGGAAACGAATTCCTTCCACGTTGTATGAATATTTTCCAAATATTCTAAGGCCGATGGAAGATCAACATTTTCAAATGAATAGGAAGATTTTGATTGTGGTACACCATTTTTGGCATAATAATTTAATATTTCACACAATTGATTTTGTTGGGGATTTTTTAGGCCAAATAATACGGACCATCGTTGTTTTGGTTGTTTATTTGTTTGTATTGATTTAATGTCTGTGGCTGTATCAATTGTTTCTTCCGTTGATGCCGATTGAAATAATTTCACAGGTCGGGTACGTGAGCCCTGCAGTAAATTTAAATTTTATTAATTAATTATATATATGATGGTTGGTGGTGATGGACAATTGCAATTAGCATTATTTCAACATTTTACGGAAATATTTTATATTGCAATAATTTATTAAATAATTAATGTAAATTTATTACTCACAAATGAAGCCGCCTTTTGTAAACAATATTGATTTGATTTGGCAGAATTCTCTATATAAACAAAAAAAAAACAAAACAAGGAAAGAAAGAAAAATGAGAAATAAAAATAGTTTATTTAGGACTATATAGTAATTGATTAATCAAATATATCTATTTTAAGCAACGTATTAATGTTTCTAATATGACTCGAAGCTAAACATATAAATTATCCAAGTAAATAAGTAAATAAGATTTTTACACCCCGTATATAATTGTGCAAATATCCTTTAGAAATGATGATTCATATTTATAAATTAAGTTTAAATCAGTTTATATTTCCATTTATGTATTACCTTTGTAATATTGATGAACCAAAAACTGTTTATAATCATTATTAATTATGATTTATTGAATTCAATAAAACATGTCTACCGATACCTGTATTCTGTATATACGCTACTATGTATTTTGAATACAGTATCGTATAGTTTTATGTAAATTTTAAACATTTCATATGGAAACCATTTCGAGCTTACGTAAATAAAAATAAATGTTTAAAATACATGCCTGACACAATCAAAAATTTTCCAGCTAAATATCCAACGTCTGTATTTTTATTAACGCTACCAGAATATGGTGGTGTGCCTGTATGGTTGAAAATATTTAAATTGTTTAAAAAAAGAAAAAAAAAAAATTCCGGTAAAAAAAATATTTGTATTTCATAGAAATGCAATTACTTAAATCCATTGAAACAGGAAAATTATGCTCGGTAATAGTGATTTGTGAGAAGTTTAAATTTCGTCGAACCAGTGCAGATTGAAGAGCCTCGCTACAAATATATTTTATTTATTTATTTAGTTATTTTTTTATTACGTCAATTTTCTTTCCTCTTTTTTTTTTATTATCTGTATTATTATTTCATTTTTTATGATAAAAATCACTTAGATATTTCTATATTGAATAATTTATAATAAATATGAATATATTACGCAAGAGTTGCTCCTTTGATGGCTGGTATAAATTCTTCCTTCTCTCGAAAACCATTTTCCATATCAAAATACACGCAAAAGTATTCCGAACTTGATACCTAAAGGAATGAAGAAAAAAAATAATATGAAGAATTAATATGAAAGATAAACTAAACCATGGAATTGAATGATACCACACTTGTAGACTTTCTTTCAAATAAAAGCGGAAAAAAAATAAAGAAATGAAAAGAAGAAGATCTTTTTTTTTCTCGTATCGTTTTAATGGGGGGATGTCCCAAGAAAAATATTATCTTTGTATACATTTAGACTTCTATTATTAAATAATAGGTAAACGAATATATCTAAATCTAAAGTAAATGTTTATAGGCGATAAATTAATATTTAATACAAACACATCAAGACAGTAACAAAAATAAATAAACTCTATATAATATTTACAAAATATTTCTGGATTAGCATAAATATTTATTTATATAGATTTTCTGTGCGACTGGGCGCATACCAATAAATAAAGAAATAATAAAAAAAAATGTACGGGCTCGTCTCAAGGTTCTATGCTTTACGAAGCGCATGCTAAGAAAATCAGTAATAAATATATATATATATATATATAGATGTGATGTGAGATAGAATATCAGCTGACTTTTAATTTGATGTTGACGATATGCTGCTTTTATTTTTATGGAAAATTTATTGACAACAATAAATACATAAAAATATGTTACAAATGATTCAATAAGGTTTACCTGCGAGCTAATCAGATCAATAATTTAAATGAGATTTTATTTGATTATAGTTTTATATGCGTTATTTTTGTGACCATATTTCTTAGGACTATAGGTTATGGTTCCAGAAAAATCGAATATAAGGCCTAGGCTCAACAAAAGAGTCTCAGAATTCGTGATGTAATAAAATAATGTACAATCACAAATGTTTAATCTTTTTATGTACAGAGTTTAATAGGGAAAAAAATGCGTCCAATTATCTGGCTTGGATAATTCTAATTATCTTTCCACATATTAATTCGACATAACATAAGCCGAAACCTCAGAAAATGTTTATAAAAGATTATATAATTCATCAAAAGAATTCTAACTTATAAAATACAATGAAAAATGTTAAATACCATCTTTTTTTTTTTTTCATTCGCTTGAGCCTCCACTGTTTGTTTAATCCATAAGAATATTAATAAAAATAAGCACAAAAAAAAATGGTTGTTGAAAATACGTACAAATCGAGCTTGCCTATAAGATATCAGCAGGTCAATCAAATTTTCTGATTTAATTTAATTTACTGAAATGTAAATTACCCAAATCAATTTCTTTTTATGCGCAATATTTTTATACTGACGATAGAGCACAGTAATCTTTCCCAGAGCTTTGAAAATTATTTCTTTTATTTATTGCTTGTGATTTTATAATAATTTTATATTTCCTATACTTTTTCAAAAAAAAAAAAAGAAAACACACAAATTTTTTTTGTATTTTGTAATACTTAAAATATTCGGATAATAATATTCAACAAAGCTAAAATATATGTTGTGTATCTTTTTCTTATTTTCCAAATTTGATACTGTTTTTGTGAAAATTTATTACATTTCAATGATTTTCACATAAACCCTCATCATAAACCGACAACAAAATATTTATAATAAAAAAAATATTGCTTTGTTGATAAATAATACGTGATAAATAATATACTTGGAATGAACTGAATTACTTGAAATTCAATTATTATAGTTTAGGCAATGACAGCCCTCGTTTCTTTTGTATTTAATTTTCTCTTCTCGCACACAACATATATAATAATCGAAAATTTATATTTTCGTCATCTTTGACTAAATAAATAGCAAATATATTTCTGTACAAATAATATTAAACAGGGAGGCGAACCTTTATCATTTTTGAAGGGTTCGGTTCGAAAAGCAAAAAAAAAGTGTGATGCTTGGAGTTTGGTACGGCTCGACAATTTTTAGTATAAATTGCTCAAAATTTTTTTTTTCTTTTTTTTTTTAGGAGAGTTTGGTCCGAAAAATAAAAAAAATGAGGTTCGGTTCGCCTCCCTGACATTAAATAATGACTTTCTTTTCTTTTTTTATTCTTTTCATCAAACGCGAAATGATAATATTATTACAATTATATCAACATTATTTGCTGTCTTCATATTCAAGACACACAACAATAGACTATAATATACATAAAAGGCAACGTGGCGTTAGATACCTCGTTAGATACTTGATGCTTGTATGTACTATATTTACATTTAGTATTATATTAAATATTGGCATCATTATTCGTAAGATCCGTATATATAAATCAACTGCCGAGCCAAACCACAAAACATTTTATCAATATGTATATGAGAGTACTGTTTCCTATGACTGTGTTCATATTAAATACGGTTGGGGTTTGTTTAAATTATAATTTTTTTTTTTTTTTTGGCTCATTTTTAAAGGATCGTAGGAATAAATTTAAAATATCTTGATTTAAATAATAAAAAAGAAATGAAAATAATCGCAAAATTTCGATTCATTCCATTACAAAAAAAAAAAAAAATAATGATTTTTTTTTAACCCTGAGTACAGTACATGTTCTAATATAATTATAATAATATATTTATGTGTATAAAAGTATATTTGTTGTATGATAAATAATAAAATATTTAAATCAAAGAAACAAACAATGAAATGTAAATTATTTCCTTTTCTTTACTAGAACGTAAATTCTTTGCTATTGAAATTATAAATAGGCAAGTTCTTACTTATTTCGTTGTAGTGGAGTCATTTTGGTAAAGTCAACCGTGTCGTGTACCAACCAATTTTGTCAATTTTATTTTGAATACATATTATACAGAAGTTCGTTTATGAGTTTTTTTCTTCTTTTTTTTTTTTAAAACAAAAAACGTTTACTATATTGATCAAGCTGATTTAATATTTCCCATAATCAAAGCTTTTTAGAAATTATGTCAGACGAGAGAATATTGCGTAAATGATTAGCTCATGAAATATAGCACCTTCCAAATAACAGTTATTTGATGATCCCAAGAATAGCATCAAATCATTTTTGTATATATATATATATATATATTAGGGTGGTTCGTTTTTTGTATGGGAGTTCCAAAATGTTAAAACTTTCTTGCTCCAAAAGCATTTTTAGATGTGACTGGACCTAAAAGGACTCTTTTTAATGTTAAGGTCCGAATTTTTTAAATTTTAGCCACCGCATCCAGTTGAACTTGTGATTTTGAGTGTTTGTGT
>JAABKK020051000.1:0-11672 GCA_011634745.2 Catotricha subobsoleta | reverse complement strand
TTATGAGCTTATCAAATTGTGAAAATTCATTTTCCTCAAAATATAAATTAAAATTACTGAATAACTTTCTTGTTTATACTCTTTATGATATTATGTAGATTTAAGTTCTAAGAATGTCCTTTCTTTTATTAAGCATAAATAAATATTAATTATAATTATTTAGAAAAAAAAAACTTTTTGTTTTTTCATATCTCAAACAACACAATATTTGTTGTTTTTATTTTGATCCTAATTGTATAGAGCGATATGTACAAAATCGCTTGTCAACGCAAATGGAATAGACCTCTTTTGATTCTAATAGTCTCATATTTTGGTTAAAGTCGCGCACACTTAATTCTGAGAAAAATCAAGCAATAATATTTTTCTTTTCCAACTTTTTTCGCTAAATTGTCCCATAGAGTTATTTAGTTAGTCCGATATAAATGATATAAATCACTTTTTCTTTGATATAAATCAAATTTTTGTTACAATTTAAAATATGTTTAAAAAGTCAGTAATACTCTAGATACACTATAGAGTTAATGAGCATTCGCGCAGTTTATAATTAAGATAACTACGTTCTGATTGGCTCATTACGAGTTAATGACGATTCGAAAATTCATTATCTCTATAGTGTATCTATAGTATAAACGATTACAATTTTAATCAAAACTAGTTTTTACTGTCAAATTAAATTGTTTTCTTCAAGAAAAAATTAATTTAAAATACGCTTGCAAACGGTGGCGGTTCTAGCCTACCTCGCCCGCGCGCCCTAGGCAAACAAAAATCTGCCGCCCCAGTCAGCTATTTTATTTTTTGCCTACTTAGCTATCGTGCCGCCCCTTACCCGTAGCTGAAAACAAAAAAAAATCCAACAAGTAAACATATATTTTTTTTGCCTACTTGGCTATTGTGCCGCCCCTTATCCGTAGCTACAAAAAAACCAAAAGAAATAGTAACTTACCTAAAGTAATGAAAGACCAGAAACAAAAGTATCAAACAAAAATTGCTAAAACGATTTCACTTCTCGACCTAGAGCTCCTGTATTCCCCAAGCTATCAAACCGTTATATGACGCGTTGGGACACATATTAACTACGCTATAAATGAGTCCAAGTCTCACTTGGTCAGGATGTGTCTGTAAGTTTTCGTTATTTTTTCATTATTCAGCCCAGAACTTCTATATTGCCCAAGCTATCAAGTCGCTATGTGGCGCGTTGGAACGCTCATTACTTACGATATAAATTGGTCAGGATGTGCTTTTAATTTTTCGTTATTTTTTCGTTATTAACTTCAACTAAGTAAAATTCAGTTTGTTTGTCCCCAAATTGACATAACCACAGAAAAATCACGTAATATGTACAAATCTGTCAAACCCACGTATATACAATATCCAAAGACATACTTTACTTGCTGGAATAGATGTAAAATTATAATTTGATTAGCTCCACATAATAATTAAATCATATTCTTTGTCTAAAGTTGACATTTCTCTTGTGAGGTATATATAAAACCTTCTCTTCAAAATAATATAGAATGGACAATATATTTTTTATTCTTATCAGAAGTAGTAATTTTAGGCACCTCAGTTTTGACCGATAATAGTATTTAAACAGTATGAATAGTGGATGTAGGTATATGAAATAGTCCTTTGATTTTATACAATTTATTATAATTTCACTTTATATAGAGGTACATATTATTTCTAGGTTTACATGTTTCCTTATAAATAATCAGTAACAGCGATTATTTTTATCAACAGAAATGAAATGTAAATAAAGATGACAATGCAAAAATTAATATAAAATAGTAATTTTTTTGAACTGATTGTGACCGTGACCGGTCTCTGATTCATATGTTATTATTAAAATAGAAATCAAATACACTGATAACCACAGCTACTGATATAAATAAATGAGCTTAATGAGTAAGCGAGACCTTGCCAAGCCTCATATCAACCGAATATATTATTTTGTATTTTTATTAATATAAACTCTGATTATTCCAACATTGTGAATCAGAATTAAGTATGTAAAAAATGTTAGAATAATTCAAAAAAAGTAAAAGGTTTTAATATATAGGTCGGCTATTTTGTATCCGATCTCTGATTTATTGCGAGCTCATTCTCTTTGTAATTAAACCCTATAAATTTACATACATCATTTTTGTAAGAAAAAAAAAGCACGTGGTCAAAAAATAAGAATGCAATACCGAAAAAAAAAAAATTGGATCCCAAGACAAAAAAACAAAATATTAAAAAAAGTCAGTATTTTTGTAAAAAAAAAAAATTTACGTCTTTTGGTATATTAGCCCTTGGTATTCAAAAAAAAACGCAGGCAAATTTTCCCCAATTTCCAAGTAATAAAAAATAATTATTCAAATCAAAACTCTGTAATCAAGCATCATTTAAGTATCCCATATGCTACATTCAAAACTTACATTTTGTAAATGTATTTAATTTGTACACAATTAATACTTTAGATACACTATAGAGATAATGAAGTTTCGAATCGTCATTAACTCGTAATGAGCCAATCAGAACGTAGTTATCTTAATTATAAACTGCGCGAATGCTCATTAACTCTATAGTGTGTTATCGAAGGTATAAAGTATGGTTATTCTATATATCATCATTATTAAAATAATAGAAACGTAATGGAAATTAAATATTCTAGTTCTGAACCAGTGGTCACAACACAATCATTTTAGAATATATTTGCGCATTTAAATATTTTATTTCGGATTTTTTTTTTTTTTTTATTGGAAGTTTTAAATTTAAATAACTGCTTGTCAAAGATTAAAAGCTCAAAAATTCAGTTTTAAAATATTTGTCTACTGAGTAGAATGGTGTGTATGTGTTTATAATGTGCTTGAGTATTATTTTATCATTCTTGAATGTTTGTTCAAATCAAGACTCAAATATTTGAAATAAAATATCTTTTTAACATATTTTTATTATCGTGTTATTGTTTTGGGTAGATTATTTTCCTTTAAATATTAATTTGTAATCGTGAGTAGCCAGTTTAATTTCAGTATTCAGTGCACGGTCATATATATAGTGTCTAATTATTCCTCATACACTTAAATTTAGGAATTTATTTTCAGCATAAAATGAAAATTATATTAATTTTACTGTCGATCATTTGCTGGTTTAATGCTAACAATTATGGTGTAAACAGTGCTAATATTTTAGGTCTATTTTCAACGCCAAGTCGATCACATTATATTATATATCAAGCATTAATGAGAGGGCTTGCAGCTAAGGGACATAATGTAAAAATTTAAAATAACTAAAATAAAATAGTTTATTTTTTTCTTATATTCCTAGGTAACTGTGATAAGTGGATTTCCATCTTCTAATGAAACGAAATATATATCAAATTACCATGATATTTATTTTGATATTGCCGATGGTGCTGAATTAAAAAGTGTCTGGACAACTTCGTTAAGAACTCCAGAGAAAAGTAGTAAATATTTTTTTACTCACATACCATGGCTCATAAAAATAATCACAAGATCTTCTAATTCTGCCCTTAAACACCAAACTGTACAAAAATTACTGAAATCTGATCAAAAATTTGATTTAGTTGTATTGGGTTGGTTCTTCAATGAATTTCAATTGGGTATTGCTGGTCATTATCGATGCCCATCGGTTATTATAAGTCCATCGCCTGCAATGAAACAATTACGCGATTTAGTTGGAAATCCATCTGGAGTTGAAAGTGTGCCATTTATGACAAAAGGACGATCACAAAACCTAATGACCTTCTTTCAACGAGCTGCAAATTTTGTTGCTTTAACCTTTGAATATTTAGCTGTACAGTTTATTAATACGTTTATTTATGAATCTTATTACCAAGACAACTTTCCATTAAGCCAAAATTATCCAACATTTGATGAAGTGAAGAAGAATGTATCATTAGTCCTATTAAATCATCATTTTACTCAAGGGGGTGTTCGCGCATATGTTCCAAATATGGTTGAAGTTAGTGGAATGCACATTAAGAATAAACCAGATCCACTGCCAAAGGTACAATAAAACATTTTCTAATCGTAAACATTTAAGAGTGTAACAAATTTTTCTTTATACATATTTCATTAGGCCATTCAAATATTCTTGGACAGTGCTAAAGATGGAGCCATCTTATTCAGCTTTGGTTCGAATGCTAAAAGTTCGGATATTACTCCTGACAGATTAACGGCCATCTTTAACGTCTTTTCTAAATTGAAACAAAAAATTATTTGGAAATGGGAAGCTGAAAAAATACCAGAAGGGAAACCTCCAAATGTTTTTATGCAAAAATGGTTGCCTCAAGATGACATTCTAGCACATCCAAATATTCAACTTTTCATATCTCACTGCGGTTTAGGCGGTATTGGTGAGGCTAAATTTCACGGTATTCCAATTTTAGGAATTCCAATATTTGGAGATCAACCAATGAATTCAAAAGCAATCGTTCAAGAAGGTTGGGCAGTTGAATTGTTATATAACGATATTACCGAGGTTACTTTATCAGAAGCAATCGCAGAAATTTTAACGAATAAAACTTACAAAGAAAATGTAAACAAGTTTTCGGTTTTATACCGAGACCGCCCACAATCTGCTTTAGACACTGCAGTTTATTGGGTGGAATACGTATTGAGACATAATGGTGCCAAGCATATGCAAAGTGAAGCTGTACATTTAAATATTTTTCAGCAAAGTTCACTAGATGTAATTGCTTTCTTGATAGTTATAATCTATTTAGTATTCAAGATTTTAAAAGTATTGATTTGTAAAGTTATTTGTGCGAAATGCTATTCAAAAACAAAAAAATTTAAAACCAATTAGTTGTTACTTACGTGTTATCTCTGAGTTAAAATATTTTTGCATTTTTCTACGTTTTTAATTTAATCTTTGTCCGCTACTGTTTTATTTTTATGGGTTGAAAATATTTTTAGTTGAGTTAAATAATTTATAATTCTTTATTTTTTTTTAATTTGAATACAAATTGAGTACAATTAGTAGGTAGCGCACTAGGTACTTAAGTAGCATGAAGTGAATCAATATATGAACTCGGAGTTATTAAGATAATGAAGAGCGCTGATAAACATTTGGTTTCAGATACTATATTTATTTAATTACTGTTTTTAAATATATTATAAAATTTAAAATTATATTTTAACAATTGTAATTTTTTTTATCAGAAACAAATTGATACAACAGAAACCGACAAATATTTATCACCTGAGTGACTTTATACCGAATCACTTATGTAACCTTACGCAAGAGCTAATAAAACAAAGCAAAAAAAAAAACAGGAAGCCACAAAAGATTAATCAAAAAAAAAAAAAAATGAGAACATCACACATTTTAATATCACAATTGTCTTACTAATAATATTGAAATTTAAAATTGAAGTGATCACTCAGTCAAATGTTTACAATGTTTAAATATGATATGTCAGTTGAGAGTATCGTTTCGTATCTTTATTGTAATTATAATCATAATTCCATTTCAATCCACAAAATGAAATCGAAGTCTTTTTTTCAAAATGTAATTTGCTCGAGTGGTAGGGCTGAATTTAAAAAGTGAATATAAAATATATCCCGAAAAAAAACGCGCTATATGCAAATCGTATTTTTGTCTAAGGGGGGGGGGCAAAAATTTCATCAGGAGGGCAATGCCTTCATGTGCCACCCCACGCTACAGGCCTGTATCATATAATAGTAAGTGTGATACCACTATAAACAACAACACTTTTCCACTATTACCACTGAGTAGTTAATTCATATAGAGCGAAAAAGCAGCTTATATTGTGAACGTGAATACAGATTCTATTAAGGACACTAAATATTGTTAATTTAAATTGTTATTGTTAATAAAAATTAATTTATTCTACTGTTTATGTGGAAATTACAATTTTCATTCAGATAAAATTAAAACAAATAATGTAACATAACAATAATTAAAAAAATATATATAAATTTATAACTACATGACCTTCTTTTTTGGTTTCGGTCCTTCACTAAATAATAATTGACGTAACAATTGAAATATTTTCTTTAATAATACAAATATCAAATACAAGCCAATGGACAACACAGCTAACACATCGAGACTGAAGTAAACATAAAATGGTAAATCTACAGCTGAACTATGTAAATGTGGTGCACCTTTATGCCTTGCCACATGACTAATCCAATGTATAGCCGTTGCAAGGGGTTTTGCCAATTGATCACGATATCTATCTGATATTAGTTTTGCTTGACGATCGTACCTGTTAATAATGATTTTTTGTGAAATTAGAAAGGTATTTCAAGTAAATTTCTGATATTATTTCATTTTATTATAAATTTAAAAAAATTAAAAAATCTTACTGTGGATTAGTAATTATATTCTGAATAGCGCTCTGCAGAGTAGATTCTCCTAAATTTTTATATTTAATCATTATGCCAAACCCAGCTCGTTCAGCATGTTTCATATTTAGTTCTTGATCACCAAAAATCGGAATTCCAATTACGGGAACACCAAAATGAATTGATTCAGTTGTGCTTAATAAACCGCCATGCGTAATGAATAGTTTAATATTTGGATGCGCTAAAATGGCTTCTTGAGGAAACCATGATTTGATCATAACATTATTTGATTTTTCTTTCAATTCAACGTCACCTTCCCATTTGAATAATATTCGAATATGTGGAAATGCACGAAATGCATTTAAAATGCCAGTAAGTTTATCTGGTGGAAACATCGTCGATCTTATATTTGAACCCATTGAAAAATAAATAGCACCGTTCTTAGCACCATCCAAAAATTCTTGTAAATCATTTGGAAGTTTTTGTACCTCCGAACTAATATGCATTCCACCAACTTCAATCATATTCGGTGCATATGGACGAGGAAAACCTAATGTCACATGCGTATTTAGCAACACAAGAGAAACATTACGTTTTAATGACTCTAATGATGGTTTATTATCCCCTGGAAATCCCGCTGAATATAAATCTTCTTGGGCCGAATCATACAATAATGGCATAGAGACTGTATCAAACCAATACGCTAATGTATTGCCTATGCGTTCCCATAATGTCATACGATCTGAATATCCTGTGAATGCATGTGGAACAAATGATGGAATATTAGGCGTTCCAACTAAGTCTACGAGATAAAACAAAAAAAAAAGATTTAAAGAATCATTTTGTATCTAAAATTTCATGGAATTTTTAAAATTAATAAATAGATGATAATTCGTAAACCATTAATTAATTACCTGTTGTCCATTTTGAAGCGCCAAATGTTGATAAACCAATAACGGGGGCATTAAAATGATGTCCTAATCCAATCAGAGCATCTGTTAAAAATATTTCAACTACCACCACATCAAACTTTTCGTCAGTCCTTAGAAATTTTTGGAAAGTTGGATGTTCTATTGTTAAATTTGTAAATTTTAATCCCATGTCATACATCATTAAGATCATTTGCCAAATTTTTAAATCATTTAGATCTAGGAAGTTCATTAAATGAAAATCTGTAAATGTAAGAAAAAAAAAATAATAAGTAGTTTTATAAATTTTTAGGTAAGTATTTTAGTATTAATAATTTCATTTCTCTATTTCAAATATGTATTAACGAATTTCTCTAGTTTTTGCCAGAATGTCATTTAAATATTGTTGGTAAGTACCTTTTGTCATAATTTCAAGTAAGCCATCCAAACATATATCTTTGTAATTTTGGATTGTTTCTTTCTGTTTAAAAGGACTAATAACGGTAACTTCATGACCAGCAGCAGCTAAACCCTTCATTAGTCCATTTCCCACATAATAATGTGATTTTGCTGATGTTGGAAATATGCCTAAAACACGGTATGTTGCCACTTCTTGATGGATTATGGCTGATATTAATATTAGTAATGAACCTAAACTAATTTTCATTTTGCTGTGAACGAAAAATTAATAATTTAATTAAAATTGGTCCGCCAAAGAAAAAAAAAGAAAAAAATATGATATCATGTAACTATTTTAAGTTTTTTTTACGATTAAATTTTACATTTGAATTTGATACACAGAGTAAACTTGTGTTATATAGACTATGTTTATGCGCGCACGTTTAAAGTGACTTAAAATATTTGAAGTCACTTTAAAAGTCAGTTTATACCGTTTATGCGCGCAAATAAAGCGACTTTAAATTTTAAAATCGCTTTAAATGTGCGCGCATAAACATAACATAGTAACGTTAGTTTGTAGTAGTTTAGTAAAGTTTAGTTTTCATCATGAAATAGAAATTTCTCTCGGGTAAAATACAGATAAAATTTTAAAGTACATGTAATGGTGAAACTATGTTTGCTACATTTATATTATTTCTACTTACACTAATTAAAACAACAAATTGCCAATATTTAATAGTTGCACAAAAAAAAAAGAATAAAAACAAACAAAATGTTATGTTGCGCAATCAATAAAAATAATATCCACAAACTATAGAAGTAAATATATTTACACAAACAATTCGACAGACGAACGACGACTAACCAACTTCAAATTAATATGCTTAAAATCTATATAAATTCTAAAACAGATAAAAAAAAAACATATATATTTTAACACAAGTCATAATTTGTTTGTTATTCCGGTTTTAATATGCTTTTTTTTATATAGAAAAGAAGAGAACAAGTTCAAATTGAGAATCAAATGTTATGTTATATAATATATAAAATAATGCATGAGTTTCTTTTATTAAATATTAACAGAAATTCGATACAATGGACACATGCACAAAAAAATAATATCGCTTACCTTTGGTTCGACTAGAACGAGTGACCGGACTAATATAGAATTTAAGAAATGTTTGCTTTATTTATTGGATAAGAAGGTTTGATGGATTATAATTTATATGTATTGAAACAATATATTCTTTGACATAAATTTTTATCTAATTTGTGTGCAATTTGTTAACCGATAAGATAGGTAATAAATCCATGAAATGTGTTTTATTTCAGTTAAAACAAGTTAAATCATATTATTAGTTATATATTCGTATTAATATAAAATGAGTATAGCAAATAATATGATTTGACCAAATTAAACACTCTTCTTTATGAATACCCGAAATGATAAAAATAAGTTAATGAGCACAGAGCACTGTCTTCGATCTTATAGACCATTGTATAATAATAAACTACCAATGCTTAGAGCTTAATGTTTTAAATTTGTATATGAATTTATCAAATTTACATTTTAAATATCTTATATACTTGTAAAATGAAAATAAAAAACTTACACTAATGTTAATAATGTTGAACACCCTTACTGGTATTCTTGGGATCTAATAAATGGAAAAATATTTTATACATAAAAACTCAACTTTGGATTTTTACCCTGAATCTAACTGTTTGTATTTTTATTTTAAACTTTATAAAACTTATTACTTTGAACATAAACAATAGATTTCTGTTTATATAACTATTAAAAGAATATTAAAGATGCAATATATGTTCCTATAATCTTAGTTGTTTAATTGATATAAAAATTTGTATTAAAAGATATTTTCTACAAAACTATGAGAAATACTTACAGTCATCATGACTTTGCATAAACACATATATTATGATTTTCAATTGGTTTTAAATTTTATTGCGTAATTCATGAAATAATATCATGACTTTCATATTTATTATTCTGACAGAGTCAGTCAAACAGAGAATTAATTATTATATTACATAGGATACGAAATTTGCCGAATTACGAATTTGTCGATAGTAAAAACAATATATCGATGGCTTAACTACATTAGCCGCTATCTGTAAAAAAACGAAATTCTTCCGAAGAAAAAAAAACTACATATTTCAATATTTATCTATCTAACGAATTTCATCAAACTTTTTCCGATAAGTAAATAAGTATAGTAATTTTTGGAATTAATCTTATATTTCAACTATTGATGTCGCGTATAATTACGATCATTTCTTTTATATCATTTCAATTATATAAAAATGTTAGATAGTGGATTTTGAATTGGAGTCTATTTATATGTTTGTATTAGTGGTCAACAGAAACATCATCATAAAAGAGATATAGAAACATACTTTTTATATACTGTGTAGTGTACGTATTACACACATTGCTAATTTTATATTTTATGAATAACTAGAAATAGCTGAAGAGAACAAATACGTGACTGCTGGGTATCATTTTGTTTTCCTTTTTCTTCATTTCATCGATTTATCGATTGTGTTTTTTTTTGTGTGTTTTTATGGGTGCTATATCTCTGTAGTCCATGGACCGAATTTAATAAACGAACACTCGTTAGTCGTGTAATATGCGGAGCTTACCGTTGCAATAATTTCTATGGTTTTGTGATGGGTTCTTCATCCGTTAAAATAATTTTTTTTCCTTCTTTCTTGATTATATCGAAAACGCGCTTCTCGATTTTGATTAAACTTTTATATGTTGTGAGGACATTCCAGATTAATAATATGGCACAGGTCTAGTTTCTCTTTGGATGTAATGATGAAATTGTTGGTACAGATGGGGCTAAATAAAGATGCTGACAGAGGAATGTGGAGAAATGTTAAGGGACCTAAAGGAAAATAGATAAAATGAAGCTTGTGCCAATGGAATGGCAGCTTGTTTTTTCGTTAATGAACTTTAAAAGAGTTTAGATAAAAAAATATATTTTCGTTTCATGATTTTATACAATTTACATAATTTTAGGTACCTATATATTATATTTCACAAAATTTGATTATTATTCCTCCTCAAAGTGAAAAACTATACTTGAGCAACATTTAAAACTATATATCTTAAATATACAATTACGTACCGTTTTACAAAATATTTTTACAGGTTTATAAAGCCTAATCGCTAATCGCCTCTTCATCTAAAAGTATAATTTTTATATTGATCGAATAACGTACTGCCAGTAGTTTTTACTATTTTTGAACAAATCCAACGTATTTTTAATTAAAATAAATGTGTGCCTGAGCAGAATTCCATATTCCATAAATTACTTTAACGACCAGTAATTATATATAATATAAATGTATTATTATCTGTGTGAAGGTATTGTTATAACTGAACCAAACGAATACCGGTGTGACTATTTAAAGGGGTTGATTTATGGAATCATGATTGATTAATATCATGTAAATAAACATAACACCAATTTAATGTGATAAAATAACAGAAAAATTACCTACTATTCGTTATTAATTGACAATGTCTATATCAGTACTGTATATATAACATATACAGCGAAGTTAAGCTGAATATTTTAAATAAAGGCACGGATAAAACAGGACATAAATTCAATTTAATTTAACGTTGACTCTTTTCGTGACAATATTGTGAACTTAAATTTGATTCTTTCAGTTCTATCCAGCTCAACCTTATAATAATATGACCTTAATAAAAATTGTTGTTATAATTAGATTATTTATCTAGAATCTTCTGTCAGGTATTCATGGTGCAATCTACAAATAAATCATTTAATAAATTAAATATTTGTGTAAGAAAATATCAATATTGAGGGTGTTGAGTTGATAATGTCCCGAAAGAATTGCTAAAGTCCCGAAAGAAATGCTAAAGTTTCGAAAGAAATGTTAAGAGCGTTCCATGCGAAAAGGGGGTTGCGCGCCCAGATTTTTCTCCGAGATGGCTCAAAAGTATGAAAAATCCTTTTAGGGATATGATGATACATCCTTTGGCTCGTGGGGC
>JAABKK020050979.1:0-11673 GCA_011634745.2 Catotricha subobsoleta | reverse complement strand
AATTAAAACTTTCGTCAACAAAAATGTTAGGCTCGTCGAAAGTGACAATACTACTTTTACATTTAAACGATCCGACTGTTGCTACTATCAACTTTTCTATTAGGATTTTGATAATAATGAAAACGTAGTGCAACAGTGGGTGAATAATCAAAATCCGTTCACTTAATACTAAAAAAAGCAAAATGAAAGTAAGCAAAAAAAAAAAAAAAATCACGATATCTAAGTTTCATTTTCTTTTTCGGTTTCATCTTTCAAAGTTAATAAACAATGAATCTGTCCAAAATATAATGCTCGATTAGTTTATGTTTGGCTTGGAATATGTACACCAAAGTGTCGCGAAATTTTCAAAAAATTCTGAGAACAGACCCTTTGATAGAATTTGTTGGTTTTTGATTAGATTACGTATAGTTTCTGTATAAAACCATAGTTAAGTCAATAGTGTTGTAAATTTGTTACTCCTCTCCATTTTCCATTGTTTTTGTTCGGCTAAATTTATGTTTTCTTGTATTTTCTAAACAACAATGGCTTTTTTAAAGATTTTCCGATATTAAAAAATAAATATTGATAAGTATACAATTGCGATATTTTTCAAATAAATCTCAATGGAAACAATGAAAAAATGGAAAATGGAGAGTAGTAAACAACACCGTTAACTCAACTATGGCTTTATACAGAGACTATAAATTAGATAAAAGTACCAGTTGTCGGACAGTCTAGTGATCGGACATGATTTACTTCATATTGAAAAAAAAAAAATATTTTATAAAATAAAATAATGGTTTTGTAATTTTTTAATTTTATTTGGAAATAATTATATTGATCAAATATGTCGACAGAGGTTGAAAAAGTAGACAAAACTGTATTCAAAGCTTGTAATATGTAAAAAATGGACATGTCACATGTCGGGTGTTTAATACCAACGTACTCAAATGAAAGTGTATTTTTATTAAATGTTACCTAACGATGTTTATACAAATGAAATTTTCATTTTTTTATGGTAAAATCTGATACTTACGAATAATCGTCGTCGGTCACGACATGCACTGCTCCTCAGTAAATGTTTACATTTTGACCATTTTCTTATAACAGATATCATAAATCCATTTGCAAATATCAAAAATAGAGATGGAAGTAAACACAATACAACAAATTTAATCCAATTATAAACTATGTATAACCTATATATTGCAAAAAGGATTTGGTTTAATATATTTACATGAAGTTATGTTGGTTGTCTAGAAAAGGAAATTTAATGCTTACATTTCCGCTTCTAATATTATCTAATGCTATTTCTACATGGAAATTATATTTATGGTTTGCAAATAAATTCAAACAAAAATATAAACCCACACACTGAAATGACCATATTTAATTTAGAAATACCTACGTGGATTCAAAAAATGGTGTTATAATAATTTTCCCAGTTTGATCGTAATCCTTTTGATAAATGAAAAAGTACGGAATGTTCATAATAGTTGAAATAAATATTGCAATTATAATAATTTTATTGGCTACACGACGACAACAAAATGCTGGTGAACCACGCGGTAAAAAGCTTTTAATGTAAATTAAGCGATCCAAACTGACAGCAACTGTTATTAAAATCGATGCATTTCCTGTTATACTTGATATCGGCAAATACCACATTGTATCAAATTCAATCCAATTTGGGTGATTTCGACCCATACTTCGTGCCATTCCAGAGAAGAATAACAATGCACATGAACAAAAATCACACAATGACAAAGCTATATTGAAATAGGTACATTTTTAAAAATTTCTTTCTTCTGAATTTCATTAATAATTTTGAAAGGCACATAATGTGTCTATTGTATAAATGTATACTTACCCGTAAAATAAGAATAGGCAGAAGCCAGCATTCCGGGCCTTGAAAATATAATAGCATTCAATAGATTTGCCACAACACCGAATGCACATAGAGTAGGTATAAGTCCAGCATAAATGACCAGTCCAACGATTGGTGGTTTATTACCAGCCCATACGGTTGTTTCATCTTTTAACCAGTTTTCAGTTGATTGGTTATTATTTAACATTTTCCTATTGCACATAAAATCGTTTGCACACAACTACTAAATAATCACAACTAATGGAAATAAAATTTTATATATAAATATATGATATTTCATCTCTTTTAACTGTTTATGAAAAGCACTAAATTTGATTTTTCCATTAAACTTTTATCCATGCACGTACCAAATATACCCAACACATACCGTTTAGACTACATTGTTTTATCTTATCTATGATTAAACTTATATTCCGTATGCAATAAATACACCTCACTGCAATTAATTTTAAGTGGCAGTTATGTATTTTGGTTTGATATAGTGTTTATTGTAGTTATATAAATCTACCCATTAACATTGTCATGATAATCATATTTTCCGATTTAAATATATTTTGCTAGATTGGTCCTTGATATGTAGTGATTATTTGTGACATTTATTACGTATATAATAACATAGGTATATGGAATTGATATTACTTTTAATTTAGAAATAATTTAAATTGATAGCACAACGGTGATTTAATTTATGCGCACATTCTCTATCAATTCACTGATAACATTTTTTTTTTTGACTATATTCGGTAAACATATTAATCATATCGCTAAAAAGTGAATGTAATCTCAATTTTATCGTTTTTTTTCACTCTATACATAATAAAATAGACTCCTCAAGTATATATATTTCGATAATTTGCAACAATCAATGATTGTTTTATAATTAGTGTCTCGTAAAAATTTATTTTAGTAAAATAGAACTCGGTGTAGGGCTCTTTCTCATATACATACATGAATGAATAGCTATAACTATAGTGAAGTGTATATGCTATATAGCAAGCAGAGAAGTGTCCCGAAACGAACCGAAACCCAAGAACCCCTGCGTTTTTTTTCTTCAGAGCCGAACCCATAAAGCCGAAACCTTAAAATATTTTTCAAGAACCGAACCCCCATAAAATTTGAAGGGTTCGTATCCCTGAATGTCTGGAGGTTATCCAAGAATTGGCTCTACGGTGTAGAATCACATTACTATGGGTACGCGGACACGAAGGCATTCCGGGAAATGAAAAGGCCGATGAACTGGCAAATATAGGGGCTAAATTGGAATTTATACGACCAGAACTTATTATTCCTATAGTTCCAGATCTCCCCAGGAGAGCAATAATAATGGATTGGTATGGAGACACTCCCCGCACTGCAGACAATCCAAGCTTTTTATCGACGGCCCAAATAGCAAAACAACTGTGAGATTACTGAACTTTAAGAGAGGACAGGTAAATTTGATCATTGGTGTCCTAACGGGACACTGTCTGACGAATTACCACCTTCACAAAATGGGGATCAAAAGTGACCCGGACTGTGATTTCTGTGGTTCGGGAATTGAGACGGCGGAACACTTCCTGTGTGAGTACCCCATTTTTCAGCTTGATAGACTTCGCTGTTTTGGTGCGCTTGCTACCAAACCAGACCTAGTCAAAAACAAACCAGTCGGCAAGATCTGGGACTTTATCAGCAGCAACAGCAGCAATTGGGGGAATAACACCCGGTACTCTTCAAAAACCTATCGGGGATGCGCAATGGGCTCGCTTGATGGCCTGAATGAAGGATTTTCATCCACCCCTTTTAATCAAATCCAATCCCTGATAGCAAGTAGATATATGCAGAATTAATCTATGCTTACATTTTCTTAAAACTAATATTGAATAAAAAGTTAAAACTAACTTTTTCTTTAATTTACTTATGCGCTTTAAACTTAATTTTTAGTATGTATTTATATAGAGTTATTTTTGTAATAAACTGTAAGACAAGAAATACTACATATTATGCACAGTAAGGAAAAGGCGAGAAATATTGAATGTATTCATCATAGCTTTTCAGTAATGAGGAACAAAAATGTATACTTAATTATTGCATTATTTATAGTTACTTTAAAAAATTTCGTTGTGCGTTTCGATTTACTTTACTCTACAAAAACTAATCAAATAATTAGTTACTCATTAAGAGTATTTATACAGTCGATTTTGCTCTAAAGCATTAAAATATGGCAACATAGAGAATAAATATACCTTTCAAATATTTCAAGCTCAATTTTTTCGATTTCAGGAGAAATTTAAGTAATGTGGCTTATGAGACAGCTCCATTATACAGTTGACTTTAGTTTTAGTTGAAACAATTATTCTATGCAGAATTTTGCAAACGAAGTTATGGTTTGGAAGATTAGCTGAATTAAAAAATACTATTTCTTTATATTCTTTATGTCATTTTTTTCTTTTTTGCTATGGTTGACCCTTACGTGGAATTTTATTTTAACATTATTTATTTCTGCAATACATACCAAAGTAAAAAAAAAAATCACAATTTTTGCATCGGAGTCATAGTCAGAATTTTTTTCAGTATCAGAATGAGAATTAAAATTATAGTGTTTAAATAATATTCGAGTTATTACCAACTTCAAATGTCCTAAATATCTATATATTTTTTTAATATGATGAAAACATACTTACCGTTATTTTATATATATTCTTTATATATAATAGTACAGAATGCTTTAAACTCAAAAATTAGTATGAAAAGTGTTAAATATGAAGTTTTATGCCAAAAACCTGTGTCATTTTCAGTTTTATATGAAAAGAACTTATAAAATATTATTTCAAAAATGACATTAATTTACAAAATTAATCGTGACTTCCTTCAAGGAATTACACTCTCATTTATATTTCCGGCGTGGTGGAATCAATACCATCAAACTATAAGATGTTATACATTCACCAGATTATTTTATCATACAGAATTAGTGAATTAGCATTCAGAATATCTATTCCTTTTAGGATTGCAGAATTTAATATAAAAGAAAAATACAATGTTAATTTTCTGAATAAAAGTTTTTTTTTTTTTTTATTTTAATCTGAATAAATTCAGTCTTGTATAATTTATAAGAAAGAAAAAATCTGCTTCTTTTGTTTGTCTTTTTATACATTTTTGCTGATGTTGCTGATTTTATGTATTTTTATTTTATATAAACTTATCATTATTTGTTTGTTATATAATTTAATAATAATAATAATAATAATAATGAAATTATTATTAATAATAATTTTAATAATAATAATAATAATATAAATTTATATAATTAATTAATAATAATTTATATACAACAATAAATTTTCTTTAATTTACTTAATTTAAATTTTTTATTATTTGTATTTTCTTCTATAGATTACTACAATATTTGTAATGATAATGATTAATAGTTATTTTTTAAATTATTTTTTTAATAAGATCATTAAGAATATTTTTTCTTGTTCTTTTTATTATTAATATTTTAATAATTAAGTTTTTTTTTTTTTTTCAATTACATACTTTGCTTTAATATGAAATACAACCATAAATTGCTCTTAATTTCCATTAATTTTTTTTATATTCAATTTATACTCGTAAGTTTATTGTATTTTATTTTATAATAGAGAGACGTTTATATTTGTGAATAATTAACTGAAAAAATATGATTTTATTATTTTAAAGGTATATTAAGTTAATTTACAAATTTTATTTGTTTTATTTAAATACTAAAATTTTATTAATAATTTATTTATTTTTTAATTTTTATATTTTGTGTTAATAGATTTTTTTGTTTTTTTTTTTTAAATATTATTATTATTTCTTTTTTTTTGCAACGTCGTACTTGTTTTATCCACACCTTCGCTGTATTGTCATTAAATTTTTTATTTATATTTTATGTTTGTATTGAATATCGAAAAAAATTTCAAGTAACTTTATGATATTTCAAATTTTAAAAAAAGCTTCATTTGCATAGAGTTAAGTTATTTGTTAAAACTGTACTTGACACACGACGTACCACAGAATTTATCAAAACCAATTCTGCGATCACTCATTCAGTTATAGGATATTCGTAAAAAGAAAGTTTCGGAAATACCCGCATTTGTAATAAAGTCACACATCGAGATTAAATTGAAACTGTTCAGTTTTTATTTCATTAACGCTTTTTTAGTTTTGTTTTTGTTTTAGTTTTATGTTTTAATGTAGCATTTGTAAAACAACATTTTCCCTTATTATTAGAATTATTATTAATTTTGTTTTTATTTTTTTTTGACATGTAAGCCAAATAAAAAAAAAACAAGAAACTATACTTTCTCAATTTCAGAATGTAACAGAAAAACTAATTTAATCTATGTGTAATCGTAAAGTTTATCGTTTTAAAGCGTTAAAATGTAACTATATAAATTTTTAGCATATAATTGGATGTAGTACATGCAGTGTGTAATATATTTCAACCTTCAATATATAATTACATAGTGCAGTAAATAAGAACGTAATAAATGTTGATGTATTTTCACAGTTTTTCATTTGGAACTCTGAAATTGTGTGGTAGTAATGATTAGACGTCAATTACAAATCTTTACTAATTTTAAACATTACTAATTGCTCATCTGTACACAACATCAAAAGTTATTATGCACGTTTTTATATAAAAATGCTGGAGTATTGATTGGTCACAGCATATATGTAATAAAAATCAATTCAGTTTAACACTCGGAGTGTTGTTTTTTTTATAATTTTTATTTTTTTTCATGTCAACACAAACTGTACTAATGAAATTGAACATTTGTATGCTTGTTTGCATTCACTGCAGGATACAATAAGAGGAAAACTCAAATTTTAACATTATCGTTGCATTATATTATATTGCTGCAAGATAGTAAAAATAGTTTATCCAGTTTCATCATTTTTTTTTTGTTTTGTTTTGTTTTTATATTGTAGGTATGTAGAATGTATATTGTACACCAGAATTAATTTAATTTATGTAAGAAAGAAAAACACACACAGACAGATAAACAATTGTCTTGCAAAGTATATTCATTAGCTTGCTAGCCCAGCTAACTTAAATACTTTAAGAGTAAGCAATTTAGTTCGTTTTATTATTATTATTATTTTTTTTGTGGAAAATTAATATATAGAAAAATAACAATTTTGCGGTAGTGTGTACTTATAAGTTATAACTAACTCATAAAAAGAAATGTTTTCTTTTTTTCAAATTTGTTTTTCTTTTAGATAGAAAACAGCGGTAGAGCAAGAGAAAAAAAATGAAAAAAATAAACGAAAAAAGAAACATACAAAATGCACATTATTTACACACATAGCACACACATCGTGTAAAACAAAAACAAAATAAGCAACATGCTTAATAATGATGTTTGATGCATGTGGCGGTGCGGTGGCTACTTTTGTTTTAAACTAGGCATGATTGGGCCAGGCTTCTACACCACACTCATACAATATAAATTTCTATAGAGATATTGAAATAGAATTGTGTACACACAAACAATATATAAGCAACTCTTAGTGAACAACAAAACGAACATAAAACCGTCATAAGCACACCAGCTGCAAGGCATTTTATAAATCATAATTTAATTTTGATGTTTGAAGCTAGGTTTGAAGCCAAAAGAGCTAAAAGTTTTTGGTTGATAGCGTATAATACCCGACTTATAAAATGGTGTGAGTCTTTCGAGAAGTGGGTGAAATTGCGCGATGGTTTATAATGGTAAATCTCTAAATACATACTTAGTATAAGGTTTTCGGTTTTGTTTTTGCTTCTGCTCTACTTTGGATACACACATCCATCCATTTCTCTTATATAGGTTTACTTTAGCCTTTCGTGGTATATTATTATTATAAACATTTGAAAATATATTGGTAAAATAGTAACTATGTGTTGTATTTTTGTTGTATAGAATTTTGACTTTACTATTTTATTCACTTATACATTTTATAATACAATATCTATATAAGTTTTATTTTGTTTTTATGTACGGTTCGATATACGATTATAGAAGAAACGATTTATCAAAAGGCTTTGGTTTTACAAACTACAAAGAAAACTTTTTAAATTGCATTTTTGCAAAATAAACAAAAGCTCTGTTAGAAACGTGTAGGTCAGTTTGAAAAACAACTAATTAAAAACCTTTATATGTTCAACTATGTATATCTGAAATGTTCAACCATTTATATTTGCTTTTTCTTTTTAAGGTTTTCACTTATTTTTTAATATAATCTATATGGTTAAACTTATATCAGCGGAAATAATGAGCCTTCCTCTCGCCGTCTTACTCATCCAAAATATTCAAATATTTATCCTGTTAAGGAAAATCGCTGCTACGTTCAACAATGTGATAATAAATTTTCTTAGAAAAAAGAAAATCCATTTCAATACAAACAACACAAACACAATAAAACTAAAAACATTGTGTTTTTGCATTAGAATTAATCTTTCAACGATCTGGAGATGCAAAGAATAAGAAAAAAATATAATAGCAATTTATCTCAATTTAATAAATGATTTATACGAAGGCAAAGTCATGACATTTAAATTACATAACACAAAAATATATAATATAAATAGAATAACAAAAAAAAAAAAAAATAGAAAATAAAACCGAAAACTGTTGCGAGAAGCAATCACTTTCAGTTTCTATTATAATGTAAAATATCTTTGTGCACAAATACAGACACACAGCCACCCACACAAACAAATGCATAATAATACAAATTCATGCAATGCTTTTTTTTTTATTCCTCCTGATGAAATAGGTATAGAAATGGATGCCTTGAATGATGAGGCAAATTGCGCTAAATGAAATACAGTAAAAGCAATTTCAGGTTTAGCAAGCCAGCTTTCATCTATAAAATTATAGTACAGATGGTATTTTGAGTGTCTCTGTGTGAGTTTGTTGCTAAAGTACAATAAACAAAATCGGGAGACATTTTATAGATATACCGAAAATATACAAAATCTAAAACATCAATTCTATCGATGAAATACAGAAAACATGTAGAATTACAAAGCTTAATAATATTGTAGATGTTGAAAATGATGGTACTCGGCAATTGTTTAGGCTGTAACTACTATGTAATGTTGATGATGTGGATATTGTACACTTAAAAATACGTTCATTATACGCATACCAAAAACACTATACAGTTATAGTTCATAGGACATAATAATTTATCAGGCTGTTTAATATATAGAAATGTTAAAATAACCACTGATGAAGCTTTTTTGGTGGTTTCGGTTCCATTTTGTCATATTATTATTATCGATATATATATATATAGCAAATTATATGGGTAACAGACATACATCTATGCCTATTTCAAATATAAATATACTATAGAAGAATTCGTTTAGGTATAATGGATTTAATATTTTCTCGTATGGAACAAAACAAAATCGAAATGGCAATAGGATTTTCAGTCTAGTGGTTGGCAAATATACAACAAAATTTTATTTCGACGATCAAATCGGATTTTTTTTTTTATCTTTTACTCGGTTCTTCATTTTCTATATTCTATGATTATTATATCCAGATATGGATGGATATGTAACATTTAACAACATTTTCTATCAAATAATATTGTTTTTGTGCTACTAAATATTATCATTACCTACATTTCATATATATTTATAGAACTGCTCTGAGCTTTCGATGGTATATATTCGCATGATATTGGTAATATATCCAATATATTCGAAAAATTTAAGAACGATGAAAAAATTGTCGTTATAGTTCAATAATATTTTCAAATTGGTTCGCACAATCATTTTATTGTACACAATTTTCTGATAATGTTCGATTGCTATATAAATTATATATATTTATTTATTATTTTGTATGTTTAAGTGTATGTATTATATGTGTGTTTGATAGGACGATGTGGTTGATGATAGTGAATCCAATATATGAATATATACCAACCAAAATTGATACAATACATATATGTATTTCGGATGATAAAATATATATATATATATATTTATATGAAAAAAAAAAAAAAAAAAAAGGAAAAGATTTTTCATTATGACCATTTCGTTTTCGTTATTTCATTTTGTGTTTTATGTGTGTTCATTGAGGTAATGATGAGAATATAGCCAATGTATCTTTTCGAACACAATATAATTATGGAAGATATATCGAAAAGGCATCTAGTATAAATGTGTATAATCGATATTTTTTTTTTCTTCGTATAGAATTTTTCTATAAATGGTATGTGAAAACTCGAAAAAATATATATAATATATTTATAAATAGTAGGTATAATATGGATGATGTACAATGGACGAACGGACACAAAGATATTTTTATTGCAAATTTAGGATGATAGATATTGGATTTTCCCTTTTTCGATACACGATGTAGAAAATCTCTACCTATAGCCACTACAAGTCGTATCATATATTTTATTAAAATATCTCCGTATATATACCAATGAAAGATAAGGATAAGAATGTATACACATTGTACATTTAATATCTTATATTACATATATTATAATATGTTTGAATAACAGAACAGACAGACAGACAGAACAGAAGAGTAAGTAGATTTACTTACGGTTTAGATGTTTAATTTGATTTATGGGAAATAATGATTGATTGGTTAGAATATTAGAAACTTAATTAAAGGCATTTTGCGTGTGGAAAGGATTTTTTTTTCCGGTGAGTTAATTATTAACGGAACTGAGAAGTTTAAGCTAGGATGAATGATGATGGTATTGACTATGTCAAACGTTTTATTATTATAATTTTTTTTTTTTTATGGACAATATTATAGTTAGTCAAATATAAAAGTTTTATTACATTTTGTGCTAATCAGAATATGAATTATAATGAATATGACAGACAATTTAGATGGTTTGATATATAGCGGTAAATATTTTGCAATTTATTATCGAGTCATTAGCGGCTTTAAAAATGAGTTTTGGTGAATTATGAAGAAACTTTATATGGAAATTCTAATACATATTTGTTGTAATCAATTTATATGTCACTTGAGTAATTCCAAACAGAATTTTCTGATATTAATATTTTTACTAGGGGTATGATCGTCATTCTGTTATTTGATGCTATTTGGTTATTTTTGACAGTTTCTGTTTGGCTGCAGAAATAACAAAATCCAATCAAAAGCCATGAAAAATAACCAAATACCAGAATAACGGGAATATCCGTACTATATGTTAAGATGATGTAAATTTAAAATTGATAAAATATTCTGTGGATTTATTTTCTTCAAATGTATGTCATGTACAGTACAAATAAATAAAATAAAATCAATTGTATGTGAAGATTTTCATTTAAACTATTAACTTATTTTATTTATAAATACATAATCTATCAATATAACAATAATTATATAAATTAAATCTAAAGAAATAATAGTTTCACTAGCAGTTAGGCTATTAGGAATTCTTTTACCATTATTTATTCAAGTGAAACCACATTCCACTTTACCCAAGATCACGGTTTCTTTTTTTTTTTTCAGTAATGGAAAACTTTGAAATAAAACTAGTGGAATATAGCTGTCGTTTTCAATTACGTGTTTAATAGAATAATAACGAATGGTATTGAAAATCCCTTTATACTTAGCCAAATTCCAGATTAATTAAGAAATAAAATTAGAGCGGCATTTTAATTAATAATATTGCTTATCAAAAACTTTTGCATTCTTTTTATTAATAAAAAGAAATTTATTTGCACTTTTTTTTTATATTTATAGGCGATAATATTTTCGGTGAAATCGACAGAAGATATTTTTTTTTAAATCTCACCCAACGTGTGCATGTATGTGTTGTTA
>JAABKK020050968.1:0-11674 GCA_011634745.2 Catotricha subobsoleta | reverse complement strand
TAATGGTATAAGAAAATGCCCTGGGAGCCTAACTTTTCGAAAAAAGTGTTTTTTCTGGGACAGTCTAATGTATAGTACTTAAAGTTGAGTATATTGGCCAGAGACGGAAAGCACAAGATGAGTAAGTAATCAAAACTAAAACTATCAAAAAAAAAAAAAAATCAAAGTAAATAATGAAAAAGAAAATCTTGTGATAAAATTCTACAGAAAAAATTAAATTAACTTCAACAACAACAATACGCTCAACAAAAATAAAAACATGTATAAAGTCTAAATGGAATTGCAAATGCAAAATTCATACAATATTTTGAATAACATCTACACACTATCAATATTATAATAACTAAATTCAAAGTAAAATGTCAAATAGCAAATTGGTGTAATACAGTTGTGAAAAGTTTTGTCTTTCATTTATGGTCAGGTCTGTGAATATTCTATAACCAATATATAGCATAAGACACTGTGCTATTGGAAATTCATAACCCACCTATAGTCATTTAGTGTAAAGAAAATAATTTCAATTTGTAAGGGAAAGCTAGTTTCCTTTTGAATTTTATAGAAATGTAAATAAGTATAATATACTAGCCGTTCAAATTCAAAATTATTCAACAAATTGCGACATATATAAATAAACTGGCATATGTGATCATAGAGATTGCAGCAAATAGATGATTTATAGGATGAGGAATGTTAAAAGTTAGGTAGGTACTTACAAGACATTGAAAAATATGTTTTATAAATTGTGTAGTCTATTGAAAAGCCAGGAAAATACTTCATTTGTAGCATTTTTAATAAAAAAAAAAAATATATGGAGAAATATGTGCTTGGTGTACAAAACAAATTTTAACAAATTTTTAAGAGAAACTATTCATTTAGTGATACTTCATAAATAAGAAAATTACATCATTTATAAGATGTAAATCCATTTTAATTACAAATGTACGCTACTCACATTTAAGTTGGGAAACAAAATTTCTAGTTAAACAAATAGAATGCCGAAGTTTTAAACTTGAGAAAATGTTTAGAAGACAAACATTCTTTCTGTGCATCAAATGCTCTAGTCCATTTTATAATTACTAAAAGGAAGCTGAGAGAGAGAGCATGGAATGGCTAGTTGAATTTATGCCCTTAAACATTCTTATATTATTCTTATTACATATTATTACTATTATTACATATTATTACTTATTATTACTATTATTACTATTATTATTATTATTATTTGCATTTATAGAGATAGTGCTTATAAACTAGTTGTAGTGGTGTGGGAATAAAACGATGTATTATAAGCTTTTAAAATATGCCGTGAACAGATAAAACGGATATGGTAGCATGTTGTATGGATTGCTTAACTTTCTGACGGTCTAACTTTTACGTCAGTCAGAATTTGTTTCACAAGCGTCAGACATAGCCTAAAGTAAAATATATAAATATCTCCTGTACATTTTACGTACAAGCAACATAATAAGAAACTCTAGCTTAGATCAGACGAAAACTATCAAATTTTCTATTTTAATATATTAAATGTAGTATATATGGTGTTGCGGAGATGGAATGTGAATACATATATAGTATATTTCTATTTATAAATTAAATATAATAATTTTAGATTTATCAACAAGTTATATGTACCGATTTACCAAAAGCACACAAATAAGTTCGTCGTTGCTATCGTTGTCATCATTGTGTATAGTCATTTTGAAATACTGTTATATACTGTGGCTGGCACCCAAAACCAAACATTGCAAAAGATATGCAATGGATTTAATGTAACGAACCATAAAGAGCTTTTCTTTACTTTAGAACACCCTCATGGCTCATGGTATATGTTCTATATAACAATATCTATTTATCACTATACTCTATTAGTCTACTAGTAATATTATAGATTTTTCGGGTATGTAATATATAATAAATAAAACACGTACTACCTAACTCCATACTCACTGAATAACATGCTCTATACTCTATCGTCTGTACCTACACTTATTGCTCTTCATTTTACCAGTTCAACATGTGGTCTATATTAGTTGAGAATTGAATGCCAAGCCAACAGTAAATGCAACTAAACTGTAAAGTAGACTATACTTATTTTATTTGAATTCGTACCATGAACAAAAAGTTTATACAATTTCTATACCTTTAATATTTTATGAAATATATAGAACGATGTACATGTGAAAATTTATATTATGTATGTAATTAAACACTATTCAAATTTGTTTTATCACTTTTCTGAAATAGATTCGCAATTCAACATAATATTAAATATAAATAATTACACAAACATGGAAAGCAATGAAAGAAAGTTTTTGTCAAAATCCATATACAGCTAGGGAATTACATGAAGGTAAACTTTACAAACAAAAATATAGTTTCAGTTACAGACATTATATATAAAAACGATTGATTACATGAATGTGGATTAATACTGTCCCTATATTTGTAAGATCAAGATGGAAGCCATGCTTAATTAATAACTGAAAATCTGTTTTTTTTTTTTTTTTTTTGAGCAAATGGATTTATTCATTTGTAAGTAATTGTACTTTAAAATTAATAGATTTAAGTATATATAAAATACATATTTTCGTACTTAAATTTAGCTAGCCAACCAGTTAATGTATCGTGCTGTGAATATAACGTCACATATCATGTATGATTTTACCTTCATTTACGTCAAAAAGTAACTGTCGTTCCTTATGATTATTATTTAAAAAATTTAGTAATAAATAATAAATAAATTTAAATTTCTAATTGCATAAAACAAAAACAAAAAAAAATACTTTGCATGAACATAGTTTTGTCTCTTGGTACTTTTTTTTTTGTAATCTCCGGATATTTTTTTAACATATAAAACTTACCCTTCTATAGTCTCTATATAAATAGAAGAACAAACATATATAAACATCACACACAAATGAATATAAAATACCAAAAGTACCAAAGAGAATTTTCAAAAGACCAGCAAACCAATTCAAATTTGCGTCCAATTTATTTTTTCCGCTTCGTGTGAAATACACAAAAGATGAATTGTGTATAAGGCATCATGCCCATAAAAATATATGTATATAGAATACATATTTTTATATAAGTATGTTGGTTACCACTAACTACATCTACATATAGAAGAAATAGTCTGTCGGAAATAGTAAAATGGTATTTCATTCAATTCATAATGTATTATTTTTATAGAAAATAAAAGAAGAAGAAAGAGGGAAAAAAAACCAGATACCTACCATTTCTATGCGGTAAAACCACCAAGTCTTCTGGTAGTTTTGCAGTTTTGCATATTGAAAACACTTCTTATATTGAATGGGTCAACTCAAGCAATTTCAAATCTATTATATTATTAGAAAATATACATAAAACTACCATAACCAAGAATGTATTCAAATGAGTTTGCAAATATGGTCCTTTAGATGCATTACATATATTTATTTATATAGTAAATAAGAAAGAAAATTGAACTAAAGAATGCAATTGTCATTTTTGTTGGCATTCACAAATCGCCACGCTTCAACACAAAAATAATAATAATAAAAAAAAATCTGTTTCATGAAAATGGTATAAATAAACTATAAAGTATGTAAGAGGCGAATTGGTTCAAAAATAAAGCTTCCAAGTTGCCCATTAGATGTTGCTTTATTTAAATGCCTCGGCCAATAAAAAATATCAATAGATTTTTTCTTTTAGTACTTTGGTTTGTATACAGAGATATATTTTATATATCATAAGTTCTTCGTATCACCAACGACATAATATTTTTATTATAAATTAACTAGCGATTTTGACATTAAAACTAAAACAGTTCTTGCTGTTTTTCTTATTAAAAAGATAACAACCATATTTTTATTGAGAGCCTCGATAACAATAAAAATCAAAAGTCTCACCCGTATTTCATGAACATGCTTCTATGACTAGTTCGCCTCTGCACAAATGCTTATTTTAAAAATTGACCCAATTCTTTTTTACTACTATCGGTTAGGTTGAATCCGTGAAATTGAGTGGGAAATGCTAATAAAAGTATGAAGTCCATAATAGGAACATTGGAATGGAATCAGTAAACTAGAAACTTTAAGTATAATTTAAAATTAGTTTCCAAAGCTTAAAGACAAAAAGGAGGCGAAAAAAAAATGTGTATAAAATATTATGGCAAATATTGAAATATATTTGAGATTTAAAAAAAAACAACTATTTTCGAATAAAAATGGTAATGAGAAGGGAGCAAGTCTTTTTTCAATTCTTTTTTTTAATTTTTATCGTTCATTTTAAGGCTAAAAAGAAATGTCCGCATCATTACTTTTTCATTTTTTTTAGTAGAAATATTTTTTATTTCATTTTTTAATTATGAGTTAAAATTTGTCGCGTTTTGAACTGACAACTGACGTAATAATAAATATCTACCAATAAGTATAACAAAAAGATGTATTTTCCTCATATGAATTTGTTTTGTTATATGTACTTACTTTTTCTAGTTTTTAAATCAATATTAAAAATACTTCCTATAACATATTTCAAAGTGTTATGCCTTTAGAAATAATTTCTTCAAATTTCCCCTAAATTAGCTTAAAAATATAAAGAATATTTTCCCTTCTCATTTATAAATCATGTATCTACTTATTGTCCTTTTGCGTATAAAAATAATTTAATATTAATGCAAAATAAGATGTTTTTGGCAGTACATAGTTTTAAACAAAACAATCACTCAATCATTTATTACACTCAGCTGAAGTAATTTTCTTTTGCTTTTAAATTAATCAAGATAAACTGTGGCGTGTTTTTTTTTTTTTTTTTTTGATAGATAAGCTTTTTTTCTATTTATTATATTATATGCTTCTTTCTATTTATATACCTATTATAAGAATGGAACAACTAGGAATATATCAACATTTCATCCTCTCCAACCGCTCATTCATTTAATTTTTTTTTTCCTTTCGAATTCGTTTTTTTTTTTAAGTTATTTCCTTTTTTTATTTTTATTATTTTCTAAATGAGACCGCAAAATGTATTGCTAGTAGTATGGAGACATCTAGATGTATTTGTATTTGTGCTCTAGCTTAACTATATAGAAATACACAACAAAATAGATTTACCAATCCCCGATTTTAAGGATAACAAATGTCTCTTAACTATACATTAAATTGGATTTGTGCGGTTTTTTTTTCCGAGGCAAACATAAAAATTTACTTAAACCCTATACGGTAAGAATTTTAGCAGAAGCTGAATTGCGCTTGAATATTTCTATTTTCTCTTTTTATTTTAGATATGGGTTTCGTTTCTTTGTCGATTTGTATATTGTATATTGTTTATTTTTTATTTTATTTTATTTTATTTTTTTTTTGTTGTTATACTTACGTGCGTTTTGTATTATATATCTGGGGCTGTCTGGGTTGGATGGTAGCGTGTATATTCTGAAAGATTGATTATTATGTGTGTGCTATATAGTGAGATAGATTTCAAGCCATGCTTTATGAAGAACCAGAAAAAAGGTAGGTAGTTTTTTCTAAGAAAACAATTTTCTCATTTCATTTTTATAGGTTATGTTCCATATATTTTTGTTGTCGACTTACTATTTTTTTTTTTTTTTCATATTTGTTCATAACTTAATTTGAAACATGTTCAGAATGATTTTTTTGTTTTTGTTGCTGGTGTTGGTTTTTTGAAATTGGTTTATTTATGCATGCGCGCATAGAGCAAGACTGTCTATGCATTATAGATTAGCGATGTGATTCTGCGGTTGACACTAGTCTCTAGATTTGCGTCTTTACAATTTGATGAATATAAATCTCTTATTACAAAAAAAATTTAAACAAAAAGTAAAATAATTCTTGCTATGTCATATTTATGTTGTCTCGCACATTTTTCTTCTTTTTTTATGTATTACTTACATCGATACACAATTACCATCATGAACAAAATTTTAAAAAAAATTAGCAGTATTAAAAATAGTACTTACGTAAATGCTGTACAAAAAAAAAATTAAACTATATGAGTATATGAGCAATGGTTTCTATTAATGTCTGAAAATTCGGAGTGTTTTCTGAACTGGGAACTGGCTACATCACCGTTTACACAATTTGTATTCTAGTCAAAACCGTTATTTGTACATAATACAGTACCACCACCATACCAGTAAAGATTACAATCTATCAACATTTTTTCTCGTTAGTCTCTATAATTACAAAATTTAAATCCTTCCTCTGTTCTGTATTACGTGTCAGTTGTAATATAATATTATTTGTGAGTTCATTGTGGCAATGCGAACCGACCAGTGAAATATATATTATTTACGTGTTTGTGTCACTATCTTCCTTATCTATTCATTTTTTTATTTTATTTTGTGTGTTTGGTTTTTTCTTTTCTGTCGCTGGAAGTAGTAGAGAATGTGGAATGTGTTTAAAGTTTTTTTTTCTTCTGTCATATAACTCTTTTCAATATAGTATAATATTACACAACCTATAATAGATCATCTGAATTAGATACATCGTTTTTTCATTAGGATATAGTTTATTTTTTGTATTGAATTGTTTCAGTAAGTATCTAGTAGAGCTATCTACCAAACAAACCACTCGAATAATAGATAAGTTACAAGATGAAAATAAATGTATCAGTTTGTAAAATCGTTAAATTGTATACAAGGCTTAAGTTTAGACCTTGGTCAAAAATTAAATTAAAAATTCATACAGTTTCATTTTCTTTTCAGTTTCATACTTTTGAACCACAAACAAAATCATTTTCAATAAAGATAATATGACGGCAGAGAGTAACGAATGATTTATTTTATGAACATTTATGCGATTCTTAAAATTTAAGAATTATCGTATCAAAAATACTATAAAAAATGAATGGTATAAGATGTTTGAATGTTCTTTATGATGATTGCTTTAAACCATTTCAAAGACATAATTTTGTCAGATTAATGATCCTCTAAAATTTGTCATCAAAATCATTTCTATTATATTATAAAAGAAAAAAAGTTAACGAAATAAATAATTTCTGGATTGTTTTAACTGCCCTATTCTTAATTAATGATTAAAGACTATGATCTGCAATAAACCATTTAATTTCAATATTTTTAAAATGCCTTTCATTCATTTTTTTTATTCTTTCGATTAACATATCGTATAAAAACCTACATCCTTATGATAATATTTTCTAGATAGAATTTAATTCTACCAGCTGCAAATATAGCAAAAAATCAACAAACTACAATTTAATATAACAACAACAATAACAACCAAATTCTCATCATAATATTCTTCTTACTTAACAAAACCCTCATATTTTCATCAGCCAGACAAACAAATAAATGTTAACTAACCGAAAAACAAACACTGTACAATGTTTAAATTTAACATGTTGTAATAAAAGGTTTTCACAAAAGTAGCGACAAACTTTGGTTTTTCATTTCCTTATTATTATGCGTTACACCTAAGAATAGGTAGATAAGTTGTAGGTAGCTTTAGATATTAAACCCACCAGTCAGTAAGGTGTTTTTTTTTTCTTTTTTTTTTTTGTTTTTGTTTTTGTTTTTTTGTTGTCTTTGGTGTTTTGCTATATATTATTCTATTTTCACCGCCATTATATGTCATTGGGCATAATATATAGTAAAATTGTGTATAAAGAAATACATGAATAAAAATACAATGTACTTTTCTGTTCTCATATTATTTATTTTTCACAAGCGTAGATACCAAATAAGCTGTAGAATGTATAATACGTGTCTACTGTGTAGGGAAAATGTTGATACAGCGTAAAACCTGTTAGAAATATATTCCAAAACATTATTTTTATATACAAAATTGTTTGGCTCCTGGTTCTACAATATATTTTTTTTTTCTTTTCTTCTTGATTTTCATTCCAACCATAAATTTTATGCAACTTCGTCCCAGATATGAACAGACAGTAACATCAACAAAAAAAACCAAATCTTTTATTTTATTTACCATAAATAATTCAAATATTTGCAAAAATATGAAACATCTTTTCACCTAGAGACATAGTATATTTATTGAAAATACAAAATATACCGACTTTTGTAATGAAAGCGCGATCAAGAATAAACTTATACATTTTTTATTATATAAAAAGAAAATTTCCGAAGAGAAACTTTTCGCGTTCTTCTTACATTCTTTGACTTTTTTATTTTACTTTTCTTGTTGAACAGAACATAACCATCCATTAGGAAACACATTTTATATAATATTGCTAACCGATATCCACTCATCCATCCATAAATGTCTTTCAATTTCATCATTATAGCTTAAATGTGTAAAAAGAGAAAAGAAATTTGAGAAGAAAAAAAAAACATCCCTCACAATTTGGCTTTCTTCGTTTCTTTGCAGGTCAACAAATTTCGAACTTGCTGTTGAAATTTAACATAATAAAATCCCTATTTATTTGATAAAAAAAATTGTTTCCTTTCTTCATATAATTATTTTACTTTTTTTTTTATTTGCTTATCGTTTGCTGTATACTTACGTTCAATAATAAATAAACTATAAACGAATCATATTCTAAAGTAGAAATTTACAAAATTTATAAATGATAACTAAATGTAATAATGTCGTAAAAGCGAATTTTATTCAAAACCTTTTAACGTCAAAGTTTACAAAATTTACAAAATTGAATCAAATTTAATGTTATTTTGTTCTCTTCATATTTATTTACTTAATACTTAGTTGACCACTAGATTTTGGTTTTATAAGAAGTTAAGTGTCTTGAAAATGTACAATGATTTGGTAAAAAGACGGAATACGAGTTTTAAATTTGAAAAGTTTCCAAAGGAAATTTGAAGAGTAAAAGTAGAGAAATATTTTATCTTTCTACATGAATTATTTATCCTTTAATCATATATTTTATGTACTAAATATATATAGTACATAGAATAATTGAAATTCACTGTTTTATAGTTTCTAGATTATTACGCTGTATAATTTTATATGTTTAATTACAATTTATTTCTTATTAAACAATTAAAATTTATAAACTTATGCTATGAGCGTTTGCTTAATTTTCACTGTTTTCTATTAGAAGATGCATGCTAATGGCTTTGAAATATAACTGAATTTTTGTATATTTTAGTTACAAAATATGTTTATTAGCCGCAGGAGTTTGAAATTCTGATCCAATCTTTGTATTCATATAACAGTAATTACATGTCGTTGGTTATTAATATATCCAAGAAACTTTACAAGTTTATACAGAAAATTATTCTAGAGCTAAAATAAAATAAAAGAAAATTTTATGGAAAAAACTTTTGAAACTTAAAACTCTGGCAGAGAAAAGAAACTCTCTACATTTTGAACTGATATCAACAAAATGAAATTCGACATGACTTATGTATGGAAAATTCACGAAATACGAAACTACAAAAAAAAAAATTAAAAAAAAAAAACCCAAAAAGGAGAAGAACAAGGACTGATCTTTTTTTTTCTTTTGGCTATTGCTTTGCCGTTACACAACAACCAGACTATATTCATATTATAATATGAACCAATACGATATTTGCAAATGTTCAATGGAGTAAATTGTATTATTCAAATTTTTTTTTGTTTTTTACCATATTGAGATAGGGCTACTGATTCTGTTTGGAAAACTATGAATGCAATGGGGGTTAAAATACATGCCATAGCTTAAAAAAAAAATACAAAATACAAATGAACAAACCTATAAAATGTACAAAGCAAAAAAGAAAATGAAATGAGTACAAAAAAAAAGGAACCGAAATTGTATACCTAAATATATTTCGTGCTGCTAACTCTAATAACGATCCACTGAACTATAATACGAACATTAAAACGTAGTAACAGAACAAAAAAATTAGTTTTACTATCTATCTCCGTAGTATTCATCCTTCATTTTGCTCTATGAAACATGATACCAACCAACCTAACAACACATAGGTATTATGCTATAAAGAAATTTGCAAGTTTGATTCAATTCCTGTGATGCTACCATCTAAAACCTATTTTATTTAAATTGCAAAAAAGAAAATTGATTTTTAACAAATTTTTCTTTGTTCTTTTATACATAAAGTGACGTTACTATTGAATATCAATTGAATCGTTAGGGGGTTCGTGACAACAGCAAAAAAAAAAAAAACTTCTTAGTATTTTCTATGGTTGAACCAAATTAAAATATTGACCTTTTTATGTCTTGTCTCTAAAAGGCTTTATTTAGATAGCAATGAAAATTTTTGTTTACCACAAAAAAAAAAAAAATGGAAGATATATTAATTTGTTTTTTTTTTTTTTTTATTCAACGTTCTTTACTTATTTTTTCTATATGGATATTGTTACTGTAATGACTGAATCATTTTCTAGCGATTATAAGTAAGTACTATCGAAAAATACCTAGCAAATTAGAAGGCTATATTTAATTTTATGTCTAGACACCTACGTATATATTTTTCTTTAAATACAATAAAGGTATTATCCATAAAAGAGTTAAATTAAAATTTAATCGGATATTGTAACATTCATTATATTTTATATGTAGGCAGTTATTCATTTGAAATACAGATGAAGAAAATTTCAAAAAAGTTGTCTTAAAATAGAATAATAAATCTAAAATAAAAATGAAATTAGTGACTAAGACGACAGATACTGTGGCAATAAGAGTATATCGAGAATATACACCTTTTATGACAAAGTATACCAATAACAATGAATGGAATGAATTGTCTGTGATGACAATTTTGGTTAGGTTTGAGTTTTTTTTTTTTTATTTCGATTTGAAATTTGAATATTGAATTCAATTGAAACCTTATTTTGACTGTAAGTGGATTGCATAATATACGTTTTTGAAATTGAAATATACAAAAGACTTGAAAAGAAAAGAAAAGAAAAGAAATTGACAAACATAAATCCTTTTATACATAAATGTTTTACGAGGATCATATAAAACGCAGCCGCCTAGTTGAAAAAGGAAATACACTCAGTTTTTACTGTCAGCAGCTAAGTACAGTTATAGAAGATACAACGAAGGTACAACATAAAATTCAAACAATGAAATAAAGCCAAAAGACACACAAAATAAAAATAAATATACACAAACCAACTAGAAAAAATAAAGCGATGCTATTACCCGTAAACGTAAAGAGGGCAAGTTTCCTTCTAGTTTTTTCGTTTTTTTTTTTTTTTTACTCCTTTTAATGTACTAGAAATTTATTTGATTGTATGTTTAAAATAGTAAAAAGGACTAAATTTGAAATTTTTCAAAAAATTTATACTTTCTGAACTTTTTAAATTTTCCGCACATTTAACAGAAAATAATGAGACATTTTATTATTTTCTCGTTACGTTTTTTTTATTCTCCACTTTTTTCAATGCAATAAAACTTAATGAGATGAAGAAATTTATGTATAGCAATGGAATAATGGAAGACACGGCGAAATCTTTTTAATTACATACATTTATTTATTCAGCATTTTATGAGAATTCAACTGTGCATTTGTGTATATTGCGATGTGCATTGTTATAAAAGTGTTGCTAAAGAAGTTCAATTAGATACTTGTTTCAGTTATATGGAAAGGTGAACAATAAATTAAAAATAGTCTGAGTTAGACTGAATGCGATCCAGGGTATGTAATATGGCCTGGGTGCTTATTCTCCAAATCACTCGAATTTTATATATTTTATCGCATGCGATACGCTTCGTGTTGTTTCGTACA
>JAABKK020050957.1:0-11679 GCA_011634745.2 Catotricha subobsoleta | reverse complement strand
TGAGACAAAATGCAACTCAGAAAACAGTGGTACCGGGGGTGTTACAAAAGATCGATCCACCCTAATATATATATATATATAGAAATTCATAATACCTATTGATAGAAGCATAAAATAACAAATAAGTAATTAATAAAAAAGTAATATTTGATATTATCAATATCTTGACATTAAAGGTATATTTCTTTTTTTTATGTGTATATTATTAATTACATTTGGTTTTATTGAATAAATAATTTTATATTGAATTTTTCAACAATATACATACACAATAACAATAATATTGCCAAAAAAATAAATAAATTTATGGATAATAAATATATTTGCACGTAACTACTTACTTTAGTTTCAGTAGCTTTATATTTATTAGTTATTAATTTCATTATAAAATTCAATTCAATGGTAAATATTTTTCATGATATATGCATTTTCTTTGTATCACATGATATTTGTATATTAAGTGTTGAGAAGTAATTTTAAAATCTTTAATTATTTAATCATAAGAAATATATGAAGCGAATTCCAATTACCACTTGAGAGTGTTATGTGTTCGTTTTCTATTTATTATGTGAATTTGTGTGTAAGTGGAAATTAGGTTAAATTCAATAAACACTCAACACAATATTTAATTAGTTCTTGGACAAAAAAATTTGTGGCCTTAAATTAACCATTTAAATTATAAAAATGGTTGTAAAGTTTTTTTTTTTGTTTTATATTATTAAATATTATAATACATGAGACTATTAGAATCAAAAACCGTTTATTACATTTACGTTGACAAGCGATTTTGTACCATATTGCTCTATACAATTAGGATCAAAATCGCCTGCCAGCGCAAATGGAATAAACGGTTTTTGATTCTAATAGTCTCACATTACATCGATTGCTTCAATTTAGTGAAGAGAAATTTGTATATTTTGCTTGTATTTAATTTTTACCTCGAGTTAAGGGACTAATTGAAACTACAATATGTGTTAATATTAAATTCAATTTGAGGAACTTTATGCTTGATGTTTGTGGGGGCCATTATAAATTTTTTCTGAAAGCAATTTATGATTTTAAATAAAAATAATCTGAAACGATGTCATAATTACGATAATATATTTTTGCATTTTATAAAACAAACAGAAATCATGATTATCTAAACCTAATAATAATTATTTTCATTGCGTGAACCAAAAAATAAAAATAAAAATGCTTTTCATTTATACGAGTTAAAATTTTAAATTGAATGCAATATTAAACAAATTATTTATTTATTTATATTAAAAATTTGAAGATTATAAATTAACCATAAATACATGACTAATTAGATAAAATGTAAGAGACGAAGAATTGAAAGATTTATAAAGCAAGACAAGAAAATTTAATTTTAATGTACGAAATACACGTACCGACACATAATATATTCATTACAAATATTTATTATGCATGCTTTTAGATGTTTATTTTAGCCCAGCCAGACAGTAGGTGATATACTTACCTAATATATAATAATAAGAGAGTAAGTAATAAATAAAAAAAAAAACGAAAAATTAAAAATAAAATACAAATAAGAAATATGTAATAATACGCATACAAAAATGTACACATAGCTTGGAAAGAAATGAGAATATATGTTTCGTTGCAAATGAACATTTATATTTATTTATGTATTTTAGACGATGACGTATGACATTTAATATTCAAATTTTAAATTAAAATTTGTACATTGAATAATTTCATTATATTATATATCTTCTTAAAACGTAAATTATTTACATTTATATTTAAGATTCTGTCACATATTTGTTAGCAATTATCCAAGAAGAATATAACATGAGATTTATTAGTTTTTGAATTTCTTTATATTTATTTTTATTTTATTTTTCTCTTGAATGTTATATTTATTCAGTGCTGAATTTAAGGTCCTCTAATAATTCGATTTTTCACCATTATTTATTTTCTATTTCTTATTTCAAGCACGTTTAATCTAGTCAATCGGTCAAACAGAAAATGTTCAATAACTTTTTCAATCAATATTTACAGTGAACTTTCTATAATGTGAACTCATATTTTCTTTTGACGATTTCACTTTCTCGAAAAATTCACACTATAGATCAATTTTTTTATTTTTTTGTATTTTGGCAATTATGACATTCAGAAACAGATGTGCTTTTCATAATATAAAACATAATTTCATTTCATTCTGTATTCAGAACTTAATTATTAAATTAGTATTAGAAATTAAAATATGTGATTTTTAGAAGTCCAACAATTAACAAAGAATAGAAAAAATAAACATGATTGTCGAGTCAACCCCGTTTTGCTTACTTATAGAAGATTTGAAATTTAATTAATTTTTTTTTTTTATTGAATTGATGAATACTTTAATATCAAAACGTAACATGACCATATTTTGAGACAAGCGAATTTGTTTATGTAATAATCAATAAAGAACAATATCGCTTGTTTCAGCATATGAACTTGTCGTGTTTTGAAACAAATTCACTCAAACACAGTATTGTATATCTTGATAGAATTTCTACAACGAAATTAGACTATCTAATCTATTCAATTATTTTATAATATATTCATTATAAAAAGGATCGCAAAACTCAATTACAAAAAAAAATAATAATAATGATATCCGCCGCTCATCCCTACTGTCTAGAGACAACCCCATATAAGAAAAATTAGTTCGTATCATTAGAAAGTTCATATAACGGGTGTTTACATCGGTCATTCATTCCATTCTAATTATCATCAGCTCCATTTCTATTTAAGTGTAACTATTTTTTTAGTACATTATTTTAATTAGCGAGTATGCATTAAAATTGGATAAAATCAGAATTGTAGAAGTAAACTGCTTACACTGCAATCACTGACACTATTTTTATTTCTTATATAATTATAAAAAATATTGAAGCTATTTTGGCCGATAAGGACTACTTCTTTAATTCCCAAATATAACTGATTAGCTTTAAATTCGTTTCAGCCGAACAATTAAAACCTTGCAAACAAGAGAAAATGATTAAACTTAAATTTTTAGAACGTTGCAATAGTAATAAAGAAAACGTGGGAAAAAAGAAAATTAACGCCGTGCCGCCATATTTATATATTCTTTTTTAATATTAATTTTAATTTCCTTAATTAAGTAATTAATATTTTACAATAATATTTTGGCACATTTACTATTCCCTTAATACAATGTAATATTTAACTTGATTGCTATTACTGTTACTGTTTATAGTAATTTAAGACTTTCTACGGAACCTAAGTGGAAAGAACTTTTTGGAATATATAGCTTCAGAATTTATAAGTTAAATGTTGAATATCTAGAACAATTTTGAACAAATTTTTCTGTTATGCTTTCTATAATATTCAATTCAAAATTAATATGAATAATGAATAAATAAATAAATAAAAATAAAAAAATATTTTCGTAAGGATGATTTACCGGGTGGTTAGATTTAATTCGTAAGGAATTAAATTATAGTTCATCAAAGATATCATATCTTAAAGAAAATAAGAATTCATATATGATCAATTGATAATTTATGCAGCAGCACACAAGAATTATTTATTATCACAAATATTAATTTGAATACAAAACATAGATTGTTCATCTTCAATCTATATACATATATGTATAATGTATATAATGTATATAATGTATATATCTACGACTGAATGTGTACATAAATAAAATTATACATAAAATAATGATGAAAAAAAAAAAAAGAAAAAAAAGTTAATTCCCTCTTCTATACACAATTGATTAAATAAATAAAAAAAAATGGAAATAAAAATTAAATTGGATATCTCCTTCATCAACATCACAACAGTCGGTATATATTGCAGATATAAATTTATTATTAAGAGAGAGAGAGCATCGTATATACAATGGCTATAAATGCGTGATGCCAGAAAAAAAAAAAATATTTTATTTTATTATAAAATGTGCTGAGTGTGTTTAAAAAATGAAAATAATTAGATTTATGTTCATGATGGCAGAGAGGGGTAATTGGATTAAAGCGCAAAACAAAAAAAAAATAAATAAAATAAAATAAAACGAGGAGAAAAAGAAAATTGACGCCGCGCCGCCATATTTTTGTTTTTTTTTTTTTTTTTATAAGGAACGATTTTATTTTTATTTTTTTATTCAATCATATCATAATATTTTAAATCGAGTATCAGAATATCGCTATAATAAGAATATTTTATTATATTTATAATTATTCATTCTTAAGAGCAGAGCATCATCACTTTATATATTTCGAACTTTTGTAGCTGGTATTAATATAATTAAATATACATTTTTATATAATATAAAGGATTTGCAAATATTATATACCTACAAGCAATTCTTTTTCATTCTTCTCGTTTTTTTATTTTTTGAATTATAAATAATTTAATTATAATGGAAATATAGAAGAAGGAATTGTTCTTTCTTTGATATTTAGGGGGATTTTTTTTTTGTTATAATCAATGTGACGGCTCGTTTTTAATTTTTCTTTTTACTTGTTATATAATATTTAATATAAATCCCTCTGTATATAAAAGGTATTTTATATGAATTATTAAGGCCCATTAATCATTAAAAAAAATTACGGTTCCATAAGAGGAATTAGGATTAATTTTAATGATATATAAAATGTTATACTCAAAACGATAGTGTTTTGTGTTGGAGTAGATTTTTGCTAGTAAGATTTTTCTTTATATCAAATATTTCAAAAATGTTTTTCACCTTACTGAACGATTGTTTTCACATATTTTCAGAATTGTATTTTACTTTAATTTTTTTTTATATAGCTTTGCGGAACAATACACAAATTCTCTAATACATTCTTATTTACAACGCGTTTTGTTTTACATTACAACGAACTGTGAATGCTGGGTCAGTGTATAATTGTGTAAAATATTGTATGCTTGTTCCGATATATGCCATACTTGAAGTCTTAAACACTTAATTTATAAACAATATACAAAGGAAGTATTTCGCTTTTTAAGTGCAACATTACGTACGTTCGAGCAATATGATTAAAATATGTACATAGCAGTAACACCATCGCAACGGAAAATAAAGATAATACAAAAAGACACATAAATAAAGGAAGGAATAAAAAAAAAATATTTTTTTTATTATGATATAAAGTAATTGCTTGGCTATTTGCGTTCATAATTTTCAGTGTAAAGGTATTATAAATCAAACATTTCTTGTGCATAAATATTATTAAATTTTGGAATGTCTGATATTAAATTAAATTGTGCTGGTTTTATTTTCTTAAGATACTTATTTACTTTTAGTGTTGCTTATTTTATTTTATTATTTTATTTTTGTTCTCTTATCACTTTACATATGGAAACATGATAGAGAATTAAAAATTTAAGAAAACTATCAATAATTACCAAATAAACATAAATAAAAAATGCCGCGCGTTTTAAATGCAATGGAAAATGTTTTATTGAAGGGGTTTTTTTTTTGTTAAATCGATTAATGTTAGTGTAGAACATATTAAAATTATAATTAATGAATATAAATAGAAAATGAATTTAATTTAGTTGCATCAATATCTTATTCATGTATTCATCAATTCATGTATGTGCCTAGTTGTGTTTTGTGTACCGATAACTACTATATAATACATAAATGAATAATTATTATAAAACATTAAAAAGTTACTTTTTATTGATTTTGTAATCAATAATAAACTGAAAAATATCCTCTTTACGGAGGTAACTTAAAAAATAATTTTAATTTGAAATTTTTAATACTTTGTAATGTAATCATGTATGGCAAAATGTATTTCAAATTATGCTGATTAAATATTTATGTGTTTAATATGAAATTTTCCTGAACTTTGAAATCAAAATTAAAGATGTTGTTTCCTCTTCGTCACACCAGTGCTGAAAGAGAGATGATGAGAGTATATAATAGAGTTAATATTGTATAGGTAAAAGGTAACTAGGTTTTTTAGTGTACACATTCTAAATGTACACATCTCAATTCGATAGAAATACACAAAATAAGAAATTTAGATAAATTATTTGATATCTATCGTGCATGTAGTATCTTTGCCCAAAATATATCTACCATAACATGAATTCTTAAGGAAGATACATTTATGTACTATATATATATTATATGTTAAAACTACCACCGACCAGACTACATTCAATATATTGAATATTACATAAATTGTATTAATAAGTAACGCAATTGATCTTATAGACTCCATATATCCGCTTCTATGATATTTCACAAAATACTTCATCCATTTCTTGAGGTTCGGGATAACCTGGTTTTCACATATGTCTAATAAATCTAAAAAAAAAAAAATCACATTTAAAATTCAATGGTATTGGGGATTTTACCATATTCCACATATACACAAACATAACCATCCACTATAAAATTTATATTTATATACATATTATGTGCCAACTATAACTGGCTCTAGCTGCTTCCTATTATATATTTTATGTAACACAGGTAAATTTTGCATAACAAATAGAAATAGTTGTTTTGGTTTCATATGTGGTTTCCGAAATGTATTAAATTATTTACATAAAATTTCTATACACATCGAGCACACTTTATTTCGTATTATACCAATAGGCATAATATCTATAAAGGGATATAAGACCCATGTAATATGTAACATTATTTTGAATTATTTATCAATTATATTATGTATACATTATTATATTATTATCTCGAATGCATAGATTGTGGATGGATGTCGATACTATACTAACATTAATTTCTTCAACAATAAAATATAAGTAATTTATTATAAACCAGCACAACCGAATTAATATATACTAATAAAATTATATTACACAAATGTTGAAAGATTATTTTTTACGTTGATTCAATAAAACCAGAAGCATGATTTTGTTATTAATCTAACATTATTTTTAATATTATATATCAATATAATCAATAAATATTCTATATATATACATTGAATAATAGCCAGTTTGTATCATTAATGCAAAAGGTTTGTGCGAAACAAATCTCAAAACCGCCCAAAAAACTCAAATTATTATATTAATTTTTACAGAAAAGAATGAAATATATTTAAGAAAAAATAAGAAAAAAAACATAAAAACATAAAAAGCAATACATTAAAATGCTGAATTTGATGTTTAATTTTCCACTCAACGAAATTCATGTTTCGTATATAATATCGACTCGACATATAAATATATTGATGTTACGTTTAGATGCGTGCAAACGGAATATTGTTATACATAACAATCAATGATTATTAATCTCTAATTGCATACATTCGAAACTTTCGCACAATAAAAAAAAAAAAAATTGAAGTAAACCGCAGCAACAACGATGCATTTATTTATTATTAAAGTTGAAATAATAATAACTAACCACCATAAGAAAATCAACCATTCATTTTATTAAATTTATGGCTTCTAATTCTTATCTTTGAGTATTTTGAAATATTTAATTATAATTTTTTTCTGTGCCTTCTTCCATAATTTAATAACGATGAATATAGAGAGGAGTCTCTATACTGCACTCATCAGCAATTTATTTTATTTTCATCTGTTCTTAGTAATGTGAATTTTGTATATGAAAGTAGTATTATGTATTTGGCTTCCATCTCAATCCATATTTGAAAATATATTTTTATAATATTTATTGTGTTACGAAAATTATATGCAATTTTATTGATTTTATGTTTTTACTGTATCGAAATCATATACGTAAACGTACCTACTTAACAATATAAAGTTGAAATCAATAATATTACTCTATAAGAAAGAAAAAAAATGGAATTAAAATTTTGTATTTTGTAGTAACAAAAAAAAAATCGTGAATTAAATTATAATCAGTTTTCCTTACAAGAAAATATTTTAAATTCAGAAGATATTAAAATTTTCTTAAAGTTTTTAACAATGATAAGAAACGACCTGTTGTACTACCAAGTTGTATACAAATTTAATCAAGATGCATAGTAGCGGTAGGTATATATATATTTTATACTCTTTTGAGCTTAGACATTCACAAAAACTGTACGAAGATACTAGATAGTGACATTCAATATAACAATCAACGCTAGAAACGTTGATAAAAAAAAGAAATAATTAATCATTATTTTGTGAAAGCAATTTAAAAAACTCTGGGCAAGTAAACATATTATAATACCTAAAGAGAACTTTTATATTTATATAAGATTTTTTGTATTGCTGATGTTTAACCACCACTACTATTGAAACACTAACTATAATTATTTTTATTATCAAATAATTTTGTATTATGTACTAACCAACTATGGTTAAAATTGGAATTGAAAATGAAATATCCTAAAAATACAATTAAACTCAGAGTAGTTAAATTATTAAGAAAATTTTCTTAAAAACTTAGGACTGGAATAGGACAAGAATCCACAATCTCCAGATAGCCGGCCTGCTGATTTACCAATTAAGCTATCGAGGCTCTACCATGAGTGTTAAATGAAAAATAACTGTAATAATTTAAGTTAATGTTTATGCGGAAATAATAATTTGTCATTAATACTTTCTTCAACTAAACATGTACCTATTATTAAAAAATGTTTATTGTTCATCACTTTATATAAATTGTATTGTTCTATTCAATTTCATAATATAATGTTGTAATCTGTGTTAACCTTGAACTCAATATCTTAACTTTTGCCGTTCAATATATATATATATATATATATATATATACACACATTTTTGTTTTGGATTACGGCAACGACATTGACAACGAGCAGCAACGACACAACAACAACGATGAGATAAGTAAGCACTGTTCTGCATAGTACACCACAGCTACTGCTATATATACATATGGTTGGTTATGGTATTCCATTATATTATTATTCAGTCAGTCAGACATGTACGTATTCTCAATGTATATATTATATATATTCATTCATTCATATGATTATAGCAGAGCTCATATATATACATTATTGTGTGTTAAGTGTGAGACATTTGATGACGACATATTTCAATGTCTACGGGTCGTCTACTATTTTTTTTTTTTGAGAATGATATGGCTGGTGTATACCGTATAATATGCGGTTTATATGATATTATGTTCAGTTTCTATACAACATAAAAAATATTTTTGCTCTATGACTCGACTGTATTATAAAGCACCTTCTACTAAACGTAACGGTGTAAACATTATTATGAAATGAATATAATGTATTTTACTATGCTTTGAATTTAACTATAGATTTTTACGGATACACGTTGTTGTTTACAAACCAAACGCCCACAACAGCCAACAATAAACAACAAACAACAACAACATCAACATTACGGCATGTGTATTATAATATGTCCATTCATTCATGTTTGCTACTATTATATTTTCATGGCATTTATTATTCGAAAAATCAACCATACGGTAATCTGAAATCTGGTTTGGTTTGTATTAGCGGCATTCGAACAAATTTTATTTTATCAATAATACGCAATGAACAATATTTATTTATTTTGTCTGTATCGATATGAAGATTAGTGTTTAGATTTGAGAGTATAATGCAAAACAATTGAATGATATAATTTTTATTTTTAGTCTGCTGGTACATCATTAAAACTTACTTATATCTATGTTTCATTTATTTATTTAATATTTTTTTTTTTTTACTTTCAGGCTAAACTTATGGAAAATTCACATGCATGGCTTGGTGCTTCAACGTCAGCTTCGATAGCTGGTAAGTCCGGTAAATACAATTTTTTTATTCATATATTTTTTTTAGAAGTAAGTTTTTTTTTACAAGTATTTCTAGAAATCATGTTTTAAGTTTTCTATCTATTTATAGCGATAGTCACTCACAAAAGAACAAAAAAAAAGAAAAACAAATTAATAAATAAAAAAAAATATCTACGGAACGGTTTACGATGTTCACAAATTTATTCGTTATCTTTTTATTAATCTGTATAGAAAATTTCGATACAATATATTAATCTTACAATTTATTATATGTACACAGTTGATACATGGACACATTTATACATATTGCACACGTTTAATCAATATTTTCATTATTTATTTTAACGATAGAATCGAAATGTTTAATTTTATGTTGTTAACTGTTAAGTACGTATATTTTATTTAGAAATACTAAATATATAAATTATTGAATTTCTCATGAAAAATGTTGCTTTGTTTTATAAAATCATATTTACAAAATATCTTGCTGTGCCATATGCTTGTTCCTGTTGTGAATAAGTTAAAATATTGCAATCAAAACTTAAACTTACACAAAATTTGTATACTTTTCCTATAAAATATTTACAAAGTTATAAATTTTAAATTAAATATTGCTAATATTTGTTTTGAAACATGTGCAGTTATGATGCAGTTATACAATAATGATTGTCAATATTACCTATAATAAAATTTAAAAAAAAAAAATGTCCATATCGATTAGATATATAAGTATCACATGTGAACGAAGGCGCACTATTTGTAAATTATCAAAGAACTCGAATTCACATATTAAATTTATTAATCTTACATACGTTTATTAATCCAATGATTTATATGTATACAATGCCGGATTGGTTTCATAAAGGCCTCCTCGTTTCCGAATTTAAAAAGACTCAGTTAACGAAATAGTAAGAAATAAAAATAAGAGAGTATAGAATTTATCAAGCTTAGGTACCTCACGCTCAGTCAAGTATTTAGTGAACTCTGTGTTTGAAAGAAATTTTGGTTTTATATATATTTATTTCATTTGAATGATTGTCCTTAATAATATTATAATGTTTATCTTGTGAGTCTCATTAAATAAAAACCAAAAAAAAGGGTAGTGATACGGGTTTTTGGTGACCAAGCCTCTAATGCGATACGTTTATATTCATTTATTTGCTACTTGTAATTGATAAGAGATATTTTCGAATTATTTATTTGGTTATGCGGAAGGAAAAAAGGTATCAATCGATAAAATAAAAACACGTTTCATACGTGCATATACGTTATACGGTAACGTAAAAACGTTATATTGTAGTTATAAAAACTTAAAGCTCGGTGCAATCTTCTTCAATTTAATCAAAAAATTCGTAAGATTCAAACAATAAATAGATATATTTATTGTATGTGTAAAAACAAATTTGTTAACTCGTTATTACTGAATAATCAATATTTTATGTTTTACACGCCAATATGAATTATATATTATGATCACGTTTGCAGCACTCTAGAAATCAATAATATTATTTAATCTAAGGACTCATCAAAACAATTTCAAACATTATGTACATATAAAACAACTTCCACTTGAAAAATAATATTAAATGATTTCAAGTTTTTGAACTTAATTCTTTTATATTATTTATTTATTTACAATTATTTTCTACGTGACGAACAAAATTGCTATAAAGTCTTGTTTCTATTTTATTTATAAATCATATTAAAAAATATGAAAATAATATAAAATGCAGACTCAATCATAATAATTAATGTGCCTCGACGGAGTCCAGTTCACATAATCATAAAATATTGAAAAAAGAAAAAAAAAAACAACAGAGAAGAAAAAAAAACATATAGGAAAGAAAAAAAAAAGCGGTAGAAAATAAAACTGGAGAAAAAAAAATATACATAAATTATGTGCTATTGCCTTTATTATATTAAGTATCTGCTCTCATGTCTCATATATTATTATAATTTAATAAAAAATAAAATAAATA
>JAABKK020050946.1:0-11681 GCA_011634745.2 Catotricha subobsoleta | reverse complement strand
ACCATCCGAATTATGTTCAATATTACAATGTGCCGCATAATTATTCAAAGTAAAAAATGAGAAACTACATTATGTTGAGAACCATGTTCAGAAAATATGTGCGTCTCAGTCCTTACTTTATATGTATGTATTATATATAATAGGTTTGCTTTATAATATTTATTAAATTTTGTTTAATTAAATAAAATTAATAAGAAAAAATTTCACATTTGATTCTGGTATTTATGTACTATGTAGTTATATAATCTTGATGTTATATTCATAAATTCATTTGAAAATACATTTATCTTTCCCAAAAGTAAAAGTCATCAGTCAGATCAGAGAATCATTTTCACAGTAGCAAAAGTACTTCTTCCAATGTATCTAAATTATTCCCTTTAAAAGTAAATCTTAAATACTATTAGGACCCAGATTTAAGTTTTATAACCTTATCTCTTTTCTTATTGTTACAAACAATGATTTCATGAGTTATAAAGCTACCCTATGAATAAAAAAATCATGTACTTACACCATAGACTCTCTGATGGTATGCTAGTTAAAAATATCTCATAATTTAAGTCTTAAAATATTGTTTAACTGAGATAAAATCAATTGCAAAAATACTTGCCATAAAAAGATACTTACTTACATATATATAAGTTAAGATTAGATAGTTTAGACAATGTTACTTCCTAATAGGTAAATCGGGATATAAATTAAAAATGCTCTTTGCTCTAATAAAAGTTATCTTACAAATTTTTAATTACTTATAGCAACGATTGCATTACTATTTATTATTACTATTATTACTATTATTAATCTTATATATATATAAATATCCACATGCACATAGTTATTAGTTATCTATAAAAGTATATATATGAATCGCATAGCATGATAGTAGCACAAACACATAATACACTAAGTAATAAGTATATAGGTACTTTATCCACAAAATTTACTCGGAATCGATCAGTTGTTGTTCGCTTATTGTAGCGAATGGACGATATTTAAAATAGTGTAGCGCAGTGTTGTTTATAATTTATTATTAAATTTTCTACAAAAACCGAACCAATGCTAAAGTATGTTAAATTTCAATCGACCTTAAAAACGCGATAACATTTTTATGAATTAAGTATATAAGTAAATCGGATATTTCTTTAAACATTTCCTATTTCAAAATGATACACATTTTTATTATGGTATTTATTTTCTATAAGAATGTTCGTTGCATCAAAAATCCAATGTCTAAATAAAAATAAACCATTTGATTGGAACAAAAAAAAAAGAAACAAAATGCTTTATAAACTGAAAGAGTTATTTTGCAGAAGTTTTCATTTTCATTATCATGAAGAGCGCGAAGAGCGTTGACAGATATTCCTCTTCAGCCCAGCTGTGTGTTCTTTAATGAAAGTGTACACGTGAAAAATGTGTATTGATTTTACTTTTATTTTATTTTATTTATTTTTTTTGCACGCATTTGAGAGAGCATAAATGTTTTGAGAGATTATTCTATATTTATATAAACAAATGAGTGAATGTGTCAAGTATGGTTTGGTTTATATATTTTTGAATATTTCTATTTGTAATTTTATTATACAACATTTATACTAAATATATATTAAATATGTGGTGATTTGCATAATTTTCAGTTGATATGTAAATTTCGTATTTGAATATATTTTAGACTTTTTCGCATATGACTGCTTAAAATGTTAATTTAAAAAAAAAAATTAACAAGAAAAGTTCTTAAGTTTTAAATGTTAAATATCGGTCTGAAAACAATGCCGTTCATTTAATATTATTCACTATAAATTGTGATTTTGTGAATGAATAAAGCAAAATTTTCCATAAAAGGCGCATCACTAAACTACTTCGAAACAATATAAGGTATAAATTTGAAAATGATAACATGAAATGTTTTGTAGACCTTACATAAAAATCTAGGCAGTATAGTGTGTGTATTGATTTATTTTCAAATAAATTTAAATTTGATAAGTTAATTATAAATTATGTGACGTATTCAAACTGTTAATTCTATTATTAAATTATATTTTTCTATACTAAATACATATGTGAAATAATATATGACTAAAGTAAATACAATATTATAATTTATGCACTTGAATTTCATATTTGTAAGGTTTTTTTTTTGTATACATATTAATGACTGTCTTTTTTACGTAAAAAAGTGTACTTTGATCTTATGTCAAAGTTTTAACATTTTTTTTTTACCTATATATCTATGCGCTTAATACTTGAAGGTAAAGCAAAAGAATTGTATAAACCGGGTATATACAACGTACACAGACACGCATCAACAGTCGATACTACTTATACTATAGTTTCTTATTATATCGAGATTGTGTATAAAAAAAATTGCAAAATAATTTACATTTTGATAGAATTTTTTGTTTTACTGCATTGCAATGCGATTATAAATATTTCCGATAGCAATACCATATTTTATTAGGAAATAAAATAATAATAACTGTGGCATAGTCTCAAAATCGATTAAGATGTTTAACTTACATAAATGAGTGAATTTTTTTTATACATGCGCAGATAAAAAAAGGTGTAAGGATAAATAATTTACACCAGGAGACAAGGGGAAGAAATAAGCGAATGTATTGAGATTTGCCATAAAAAGCATAAGAGAGTAAAATAGTTGAATGAATATTTTCATTATGTTTTTTTATTACCGCGATTTTACTGGATTGTTTATTTGTTCAATATGTTTTGTTGACCGTTATAAATAAATTCAGAATTTAAAAAATGTTCAAAAAGGTGATTGCCATTAAATGATAATCTTTTTCTATTTTACATCATGTCTAGCTTTTTCTTATCTTTATTATTTGGACACTATGGCATATATAACATTGTATTTAATCGTACGAGGTGGTTTCATTTCGATTTAAATACTGATTAGTATTTAGCTGGTAGATAGGTAAGAAATTGTTGAAAAGGCTCTCCAATGTTTATTTACTTTAAATAAGAAATAAGAAAATTTGCAATTCATTTGAACATATATTTAAATTATATGCACTTTGAATCGGGAGTCACCTTAGAATGGATGTACGGTGAAAATAAAAGTTATAATAAATGTTAAATCACATTAATAAAATTAATAATATTTTCTATAAAAATTATTTCGATAGAAAAATTTCGGTTAAAATCAGATTTTTGTCTATTGAATCTTTTACTTAAGAGCCTCTTCTATGAAATATTTTGATGTAACTTTGGCTGCAATAATACTTTGCAAAATTGGAATATTCGCAATTTGAACATTCAATCTTTGTTTCACAAACAAATGCAAAAAAAGTTTAATATTATGGTGTACTTGTTCGAATATATTACCTTGCTATTTATTTAATGATATGAGTTACTAATATTCACGCAGTATTTACATGGTATGAAATATAACTAGTTAAATTCTTTTTTCACAATTATTATTATGAAATCTATGTACAACAAATGTGATATTTCAATACGTTATCAAAGACTATTTATTTGCTATATAAATAAGTGTAAATAAATGCTTTATGATAATTTACTAATAATCATTATGTTGTATTCATGATATTTTCAATTGTGCTTTAAATTATATTACACCTTAAATAAAGTCTAGTTAAGATATTGTTTAGCTGAAAGCAAATAAAAATTTATCATTTAACTAATATTTTTAAGCAGGGTTGTCATGATTTAAATCAATTGTTTTTTTTTATATATTTATTTGTATATTTTAAAGAAAACTTTCGAAAATGATATTAAAATTATTAACTGAATCAAGAATATTATGCTGAATTGCACAATAATTCCAGCTTACTATAGTAGCTTAGCCCACTGATGAGTATTTCATTAATAAATAAATTTAACCTGATCTAAGATATTTTATTATCTATAAATTTCATGGTTTAGAGTTTCATGATTACATAAGGACGCTTTAAAAGGCATAGCAGGTTTGGAATGATGAATAAATCTAAATATAATAATAATTAATATTATATCTGTTATAAGTACAAATGATTTTTATTTTATCTTTATATTTTTCAATAGTTGGCTTACTTTAGCGTCAGCTAATAACTTAAGTTATTTACTTGCTCCTTTTTAATTAAACTAAACTCAGTCCTGCCGCTATAAAACGTCATAACTACAAAATCTTCGAATTTGATTTGCGAAAATAAATAAGTTCAATTTTTTTTTGTTTTTCGCACAAAATACTCGTTGCGAAAAAAGACGAATCTACTTTTTTGCATTGTTTCTTTCACAGATAATAAATAATTCGATTACTCACCCGAGTTTTTTTTAGATATGGCAAAATCTTGTCTTTACATTCGTTGTATCGATTTTCATCCCAATTAACTGTTGGATCATCCATTTTATTTACCAAAACTATTAAATGCTTAATTTACGTTTTGCTTATTTACTCAGAATGTTAATATTTTCAGTTGCGACATTTAACGAGTTTTAGCGGCACTATTATGGTATGTTTGGCGACCTTTAATTTGTTAAAAACCATAAAATTTCCATAGTTAACATTTTTAACTTAATACGAGAATAGTCTAGAAATATTTTTTCTTTTATTAAAAATATATTAGGTGCATTCGACCTATGACTGTAATCCAAATGGTTCTTTACGTATTTCGTACCTCAGAAAATATGCAAATTCATCTCGAAAACGATTTGAACGATTTGGATTATTTAGAGTATAGTTTAGTAACATTTAAAGCTGATTTAAAGTGATCCACTAAAAATATGTAAGCCAATTTATATATGTTGTCAATATATAGTAGATATTATCAACGTTTTGGCACATTTGAATTTACTTGGATCGCAGCTCGAACACGCTTATTAAAGCAAAACTAAGTAAATATGTTAATTATAAGCATTAGATTACAAAATAGAGTCATAAAGAACAAAAAATTAAAAGAAAAACAAAAAAAATCTGATTTAAATCAAAAAAATCATTTTATTTTCAACCCTCTTTTTAAGGAAGATCATTCATAAAACACGATTAACTTGTGTATTGTATATATAGAAACTTTATTTTATTTACTTTTAAAATGCAGATAATATAAACTTGTGTTTTGACTAATGACGTTATAACAGCATATATTTTTGAATTTAATTAGAGGATCAAAGTTACAAAACTATTGTCAATCCATATAACTTACCCGTATATCGAAATTATAGTTTCATAATCTTCAAACTTATTAGCTTATTTTCTTTTCAATATATATTATATATAGTATAATAAATAATAAAAGATATACTTATAGAGTTGTCTTTAAACGGTCAACCGTTAACAAAACTATAAATTTTTTAAAAAGAAGTAAGCATTAATTTCTTGCTTACTATAATAGAGATTGACGGAGATGAAAATATTGCGAAAGTGTTCGAAATAATGAATCAAATCTTTCTGCAACATACATATTAGGACTATAATTTACAGAGAGCATTTAATATCGATATTATCATTGAAAGTTAATTGAATTACTTAAATAAGTCTGTCATAGATATAACGAATTGTATTATTTTTATATTTGATAGACTTTGAACCCCGATTTAAAAGAAAAAATTGTCGATACACAACATTTTATTGTTATAAGTGCAATCAGCACAAAATAAACATATATATAAATTAATAAAGCGATATTAATTTAAATTTATTATCATTTATATAACATGAGGAATTTAACAACTAATCAATATCAGAATCAAAATACACAATATTTTATAAACATACAATTAAATTCATTAATAATCAATCGATCGAATTAACCGCATTTCTTTTATTGCTTTCACAAATATTGATACAATTAAGTTGATTAGTTATTAGAAATTATTAAAGTTATGAGAACTTTATTTTTATGAGTAATTAAATTACAAAAAAAAAAAAAATGATAGAAATTGAGATTAACATAAATGTGCATGGAGCTTTTGATGTCTGTTTTAATCCATTTGATTAGAATGTCTTATAAATATTAGATAATAGGTTTTATATCAATTTAATTTCAAATCTATAAGATTATGAGTGAAATCACGTGTAATTTATAAATAAGATTTATAAAGTAGGTTATCACAATATATGTTGTAGACAAAAATACGTGGAGTTCAGTTTCAGACCGTTCGGAAATCTCAAACAGAAAATGTATTAACTAATAATTGCCTTTTCTTAAATCTCCCTATAATGTAAATTTTCTTATTTCGCTCGTTGGAAGCAACGAGATCGAATAAAATTTATAAAAACAAACTCCTGTTTCTGTAACTTTATGAAAAATGTGTCAGGAAATTTATCCAACCGATGAGAAAATAACGCAAAACTATGTATGCACTTGCTCTTGCACGTGTACATTATGCGTAAGCCATATTTATTTTCTCGTACGGTACATACAAGCATGGACATATGAATATTATTGTATTATTATTTGTTTTTTTTTTATATATGCAATAAATAATAATTATTGTAATAAAATAATTAATTCGCTTAATGTGCGATAGTATAATTGTACAGAAAATCATCAATGCTCAAGAAATTATCAATCATTAATTTAATGGAAAAATTATAATTTAAGTCATAGTAGAAATATGCTTTGAAAACTCTTTGACAACATTTTTTTGAATATTTAAAACAAACAATAAAGCAATTAAAATTTAATAGAAATAATATAAATCAATGGTAAAGAATTTTAAAAGCTAAAGATTTTTCTCGTAGATTTTTTTTCCTCAAGAAATATTTCGAGAAGTAATGGCTTCTAGATATTATATAAAGATTATTTTATTGCATTTTTTTTTTTTGAAAATGTTATTAAGAAACCCTTATAATTATTTTAAATAATTATAAGTTGTTGAAAAATCGTAATAATGTCACAAAAGTTATCGTTTTTAGTCCGTGGTGCAATAATCCGCTGGGTATTAAGTAACATTTTCAGTTATTCTTATTATGTACAGAAGTAATCCTAGTAAAGTTATGCATTTACCGTTATATAACAGTACTTTTACTTCGGAACCAAATCAGATCCTCTTAGAGTTCTTTGCTGTACTTGTTTACAATTTATCTAAAAATATTACTTAATAGCCAGTAAGCTTACTTTTCTTACCTTTTTGCAACGGACTAGCTATAGAAATATATCAAAAAAAATTATTGATTTAAATGTATTTAACATTCTTTAACAACGGATTATAAGGTATATACTTTCAAACGTTCATACCACAATCAATACCATTATATTATCAATATAATTTATTTTGTGGCACCATAAAACTAAATTTTGATGGGATAAGTAAGTACATTAATATATCAATACTAAGACAAAATAAACGTCAGTTTGTATATTTTTGTCAAAAAAAAAAAAAAGAAGTGAAATATAACTATGCCATCTTCATTAAAGCAGAGTATTGTACCTTGTGCGCTACCTTTACCCAGGTAATGGGTAAAGAAAACCAGTTTAAGAAAAAAAAAAAAAATATGAAGTTAATTTTTTTTCTTCATATTTATTAATTTAATTATTTTTTAATGAAACATATTTATGGTAAGAAATCTTGAAAATGTACCTGAGAATTCCTTGTATGATATGCATTTTATACCATTACGTGGTACACCAAAATTTTGTTTTTAAAAGGGTATAAACTGTTTTATAACTACATAAATTGAAACATATTGCAAGAATTTAGTCATAAATTCATTCGTTAATTAATTTGTTTTTATATTCGATTTAATATAGATAAATTTGATGAATAATATAATTTAATTTTAAATTACATAATAAAAAAATGTACACAAATAGAAAATAAATTTTCAATAACAGTTGTTTATTGCTAAAGTTGAACAAAGTTCATTATTATTTACACATATTATTAAATTGTTTCCAAGGTTTAAATTGTGAATTCATTTAACATTTATTTCATTTCAGCTATGGATTCGATACATAAAAAAATAAGTGATAAATTTCACACAGTAGATTATTGTGTATTTGCTGCAATGTTAGTATTATCAGCCACATCTGGTGCATATTTTGGGTACATTAGGTAAGTTACTAGCACAGAAATCCATATCTTTGAAATCAATTAAATAATTAAAAGAACATTTTTTTTTTTTTGTAAGAAAACGAAATGAGAAACAGAACAAAATTAAAAATCCTTTACCACATCATACCACATCCAAAAAGACTGTTGGTGATTTTGGTTCTACAGCAATGAATGAATATTTATTGGGATCAAGGAAGTTAAAACCATTTCCGGTAGCAATGAGTCTTGTTGCAAGGTAAATATATGTTTATTTTATTTTTAATATGAGCACCAATTAATTAATAGTCAAAAACATAAAATTATTTTTTCGATTATTTATTATAAAAAGTTACGTATCAGGTGTAACGATTTTAGGAACACCAGCTGAAATTTACAATTTCGGTACACAATATTGGCTTATTTTAATACCAATTGCGTTAATGGGATTCATTGTTTCAACAGTATATTTGCCAGTATTTACAGCACTTAAAGTTGGTTCGTCATATGAGGTAATTTTCATTTTAAATTAACTTAAGAAATGTTTCAAATTTTTGTTAAATATTATATCATTTAATTTAATTCAATTTTAGTATTTAGAACGACGATTTAATTCATCTGTGCGTACAATAGCATCAGTTATGTTTGTTATAGATGAGGTAAGTTAAAAATCGATTTCTCAATTATACATATTACTGTTCTGTAACATTCACATTTATACAACCCACTCGACTTTTATTATACCTATACGTTCTATTCGCATGCAATATTTTATTTTTATACTATTTTCTGAGTTACGAATATAATGCTTTTTTTTATTATGAACTGCTCTGAGTGTCTTGTGTATATTTTTAACTTGATTATAATTTGATTGTTTCTTGTAAAGTTTATATGTAATAGTAATCTATGCGACGAATAATATCTTTATCAGCTGATCGTTTCATGATTAAATAAATGTTCAACAAAACAACGCACAAAAAAAAAATCTGAGCTATTTTCGACATTTCTAAAAATATTTTTCATTTCATTGACAAGAATAGCTACATACAGAATAAGTATTTCAAAAGCAATTCGTATAAAAATTCTCAAATATATTAAGTAATTATGCAAGATTCAAAATGAATTCGTAATAATATTAGAGTTGAAAAATTTATTAAAATTTCTCAAGTCTTTAATTTCTCAAAAATCTAGTATTAGAGGGTTTCGAGTTAAAAGTTTTCACAAAAACACATAAATTGACGTCAATTTGTGTAGCAATTAAATATGCACAACGTATTTTCAAAGGCATTTAAATATACAAATCAATTCAGTTATGTTTAATTTACTTCTATGATTTAAAACTGTAGTTGCAACCATGACTTTTAATAATGTATTTCTAATTGACAAATCAAAATTTTCGAATAATTATAATACATATACATTATACATGTTATTTTAGTACAATCGAAATGCGTCAATTTCTATTATAAATTGTTTTTATTTTTCAAATTATTAATAGATTTTGGTAGGTGTTTGTTATCAAAAATGTTTGAATAACTTTATAAATAAAATAAAATTAAAACTTTCATATTTGATTTAACAATATTTGATTTTTGTTTTAGATACTTTTTCTTCCAATTATTATCTACGTTCCAGCATTGGCATTCAACCAAGGTAACCAAGAAATTATTTATAAAAGTTTCTATTTTAAAAATGAAATAAGTACTTAGTCATAATAATAAAAATTTCCATACTTAAAATAATTTATTGGAATATTTTTTAACCGTCTCCATTTATATGAAAGAAAAATTACAAAAATGGCCAGCTATTAAGAGTTCAACAGCATTACTGATAAACATGCATTTTTTGAAATAATTTTAATTTAATATTTTGTTTATTTGCAGTTACTGATTCAAATGTGTTTATTGTTGGAGGGATCGTGTGTGCGGTCTGCATATTTTATACAATTGTTGTAAGTATAAAAATAAAAATATCTTGAAATTAAAAAAAAAAAAAATTAATTGGAATATTTAAGAAAAATATTTTTTTATGAATATTCTAGGGCGGTATTAAAGCCGTGGTACATACAGATGCGTGGCAAGTTATTGTTATGTTTATTTCGGTTGTTGTTGTGACAGTATTAGGAACAAAAGGACTAGGAGGATTTTCCGAAGTTTTTCGTCGAGCATCAGAAGGTGGACGTATTCAGATTTTCAAGTAAGGAAAATTAAATTCTAATTAAAAAAATTATTATAATTTTTTTGTCTCCTAAAATTACTTAGCATGAATCCCTCCATGTACGAACGACATACTTTTTGGGGTGTTCTCATTGGTGGCTTTACGTATTGGACATCATTTAATGCAGTTAATCAAACAATGGTTCAACGTTATATGTCCTTGCCAAATTTGAAAAAAGCAAGACAGTAAGTTTTTAAGATACTTGCAGTGTAATTTTGGAAAAAACTTTTAAACTATTTATTTAAAAAATATATATATATATATAGATCCATTGGTATATTCACCGTAGGAATTGGATGTTTTGTTTCAGTATGTTGCTATGCTGGAATTTTAGTTTATGCTGAGTATTGGAAATGTGATCCAAAGTCTGCTAATATTGTTCAGGTAAGAAGAGTTTATTTTTTCTAACTATTAACTTTTAACTAAATAATATATTTTATTTAAATTTTCTAGACCGATGATCAATTGTTTCCCGTTTACGTTATGGAAACAGTTGGAAATTTTAGAGGAATTCCTGGCTTATTTATTGCTGGTGTTTTTGGTGCAGCTTTAAGGTTAGTTTAGATTTGTCTTCTTTTTTTTTTAAACTCAACTCGAAATGAAAATTATTCTCTATTAGTTCATTGTCAGTAGTATTAAATTCAACTGCAGGGGTCTTACTGGAAGATATTTGTAAGGGTTGTTTTAAAGGTCGACCATCAGAAAAAAGTGCTGCTTTCATTGTTAAAGGTAGTATTCTAGTATTAGGATGTTTAGCAATGGTATTTTTGCTAGTTGTTCAAAAGCTTGGTGGAATTTTGGAGGTAAGTAAAAATAACATTAGACTTCAATCTCATAAATATTATTTATTTATTTAAAATATACATTTAAATTTACAGTTAGCAACGTCATTATCAGCAATTGCAGCCGGTACCACATTTGGTGTATTCACATTAGGCATGTTGATTCCATGGAGTAATACTTCTGGAGCGATATGTGGTGCAATAGCTGGTGCTGTAATGTCTGGATGGGTGCGCATATATTCTGTTCATATAAAAATTTATCAAATCTATTAATAGCTTCAAGATTTTTCAATAATGTACATATAATGAATATTTTTTAGGTATCATTTGGATCACAGGCGGCTGTTGCTGCTGGTATAGTTAAAGCTCATCGATTAGATGTATCAACAGAAGAATGTATCTATAATGGAACCATATTAGCTACATCGTATCCCGATGAATCAAATATCTTTCCATTGTATCGCTTATCATTTCATTGGATTAATCCAATTGGAATAATTTCAGTATTAATTGTTGGCACAATTGTATCCTATTTAACTGGATTTAGAGATCTTAAAAAAATTGATCCTGAATTAATTTCACCAGTTATCCATCGGTAATTGCAAAAAAAAAAAATATATATTATATATTAGGGTGACCGCGAAAAACACTTTTTTCTCGGATTTTGACAGACAAGGTGTCAAAAGTTTCCAAATTTCA
>JAABKK020050936.1:0-11683 GCA_011634745.2 Catotricha subobsoleta | reverse complement strand
TTACATTGTTTGAGTTTTTCGTCTATATTGCTTTTTCGAAGTAAAACAAAAACTCAATGTACTGCACAATTAGCTAACGTTCTATTTATTCATTTTTTTTTTTTTTCTAAATTAAAGTAACGTTTTGTTTTATGATTGAGTACTCGTCAAATTAACATATGGATTCAAATTTATGTAAATTAAAAAAAAAAAAAAAACAATAAGTATAGAGTTTTGGTAATATATCTTAAAATTCTTCATTGTATCATTAAAATACCGTACCTACAACAGCTGTTTGACTCAAGTAAATAAACCGTGTCAATATAAATTTTGGTGAATATGGTAGCAATAGCAAGAAAGTTTTTTGTTTGAAATTTTGTACGGTTTACCTCAAGTTTTATATATTAAAAACAAATTTTATGAAATATTCATAGAGTTAATATTAATGATGTTTACTGTTTTAAATATAATTTCTTCTTTGACTTAAAATATATTACTGGAAGGTCATAGAGCACCAAAAAAAACCTATTTATAATATTTTTATATCGCAATTGTCTTTAAAAAAAAATATTATATGCAAAAGTATGGCGCAAATAAAGATCATTAATTCTAAAAATATATTAAATCTACAGTTACTTATATCACGCACAGTATTTTGTTAAAAAAAAAGAGAATCGGTTTTCGTTTTTATAGATTAGATAAATTGCTAAAAAATTTCTAGAACAAATATTATAGCATCGAACCAAGATATCTTCTACAAAAAGACCGCGATATGTAAAATAAAAATATTCTTGATAATCATCGTCTAACAGTATCGGTTCACAAAACAAAAAAAAAAAAATTGTAATCAAAACGATTTTGATTACGGAACATTAATATTTTTAAAACAGACTAAATAGAAAACTCGCGTGTTCTTTTTTAAATCGTATTCGAAAATGAATATTACATAATTCATATTCAACTGTAATGAAGTTGAAAAAAAGAAGATTTGGGTCTTGACTTTTGAATGCTTAACTCATAAATCTTTATTTCGAAAATCCATATAAATTTGAATTGATGTGTCATTCTGAAATGAAATTAAAATTATGATGATGTTTAACATCATGTTTTTATTTTATGAGTTTCATAATAGCTGAGTTTGTAAGAAGATTTTATAGGAAATTAGCCGCACGATAATATCGAAATATTTAGTTGAAATGTAATAGCTTTCAGTTTCAATAGCAATATTAAAAAAATAATAATAGAAACTTTCGAATAAGACAGATGCAAATGATCAAAATAAATTCCAATATACATCTATATCTATATGAAAATGTTTAGGATGAATTAGAATAAAAATTAAATGGTAATGATTTTCCAAGTCTTATACATAAATATCAAAGCACGGTAATAATTCTCCTCTCTATATATGAAATACATAGAAACAACTTCCTCCATCGAAGAAGCAACTCCGCAAAATACTTGTTTGCATTAAGTTAATAATAGCTTGTACACATTATCATTCGAATATGTATACATATTTCGTAAATTATTTCTCAAAACATTTAAATTTGTGATAATTAGATTATCTTGCTGTGAATAAGAAATGAGTTCGCACGCTTTATATACTACACTATTAGAAGTATAGCTCAAGTCTACGCTTATACCTACTATTTGCGCTAAATAATCTACATGGAATTAATTTGTTTACATTTCAAAGTGATAATTTAATGATACATCGCGAAAGTATTAATCATATTCATATGATGCATTCCGAATGAATGAAAGAATTATTTATATTATTATTTATATTCAACGCTCTAATTATTAGGGTCTATAATATTTGTATAGCAAAAGTAAGAAAATCAACTGCGATCAAGTCACGAATGCATGAAGCTAAAATCGTATTAAAAAATAAAATAAACTCTTAAAATTATGAAATTAACAAAATTTATTGAGTTGATCTGTGACATTATTGCGATTGAATTAACCTTATCAGTTTGATGTGCGTAAAAATTTGTATTCATGCATTCAATAACAATAATATAAATAATTTAATTAAAAAGAAATAAAAGACGATTTATGTAATTCTATTTATAGAATTCGAGAGATTATTTTTGTTGGGTTTTAAATTTATATAAACGAGATACACATATATTTTTTTTATTAGAGGTTTTTCAAGAATATATTTTCTTTTACGTAAAAGTACGTAAGAAAATCTTTTTTAATAATCTAAATGGGAAACGACAGGCTACTTTACTCAATCAGCATATATATACAAAAAAAGAAGTATATTTTGGGGAAGAAAATGTGACAATAGAATTTATATCAGGTTCAAGTACAAACAATATTACTCTCCGTCATTTTTAATAAGCAGAAGACATAGTTTTTATTATAAAACGGAAGATAATTCTCCTTCTTTTACTGAAAATACTTGTTACAATTGTAAAAAAAACCCATTAAACTCTTAATGTCATTATTATAATGGCATATTAAAACTCGACGATCACAAGTATATATGCGCCACAATCACAAAAAACTTACTTTTCTTTTTACACTTACTTCCGGCCTGGTTTTCATAAATTTTCTTGTCGATAAGTAAAGTCTGCAGCTATGTATTCTTATTTTCAGCTCCGCAGAAGCTCATAGAATTTTATTTTATAAAATGTGAATTACTTACTAATTCTTAATTCTAGGTATTTTCATAAATTTAATTCTTTACAGCAGCGCAGTGTGAGAACTTTAGAAGGTTCTCTATTGTTCAAAAATATAAGAATATATATTATGGTTGAGAAATGTAATATTTCATTTACGTTAGATTTGTGTGTGTGTGTGTGTGTGTGTGTGTGTGTATGTATATTTGCAATGATATTTGCAGTGAATTGGAGTAATGAGAACAATTGAATTAAATAAAAACTGCTTGCAACGGAATTTATTTCGTGTTTTGGTAACAAATTATTTTGGGGAAGATAAGAATAAAATAAAATACAATTTCATACACGAAATTATTTTCTAATTAATGTGTTTTGAAAATTTTCGAAAAATGAACACTAACACGGTCACATATTATGTAGTGTTAAAATGTGAAGAGCAATAAATATTTGATAATTTTTTTTAAAGTACGTGATGTGAAAATAGATAATAATATATTTTTGTTATTGTTGTTTTATAGACGTAAAATGTGTTGACTCTGAAAATAAATTGCAAGTTCTTATAAAAAGCCTTATTTTATAACTGATAGGAAATATGCTGAACGACATATTGAATCCTATGTTGAATAAAGAAAAATATAAAGAATTTTCTATCGAATAGTGAGAGGTACTTTTAAAAGAAAACAAATGGAAAATTTCATATTCTACAATTAAAATATATACTTTTTCTGAAAAATCCTAAAACGAGATAAAATGTTTTTGCACCATAAATATATTTAATTGGTAAACAGCTTAGCGAACAGAGAAGATAAAAAAAGTACTTTAATATTTATATTGCGTGCATTCAAATACTTTTTCTTAGAGTTTTATAATATCTCAGACCATGAAATGCGCTCTCTTCCACTCTTTTTTTTATACATATTTAACTTACTTTTTTCAGATGAATATAAATTTATTGTATAAAACAGTTCTAAGCGATTCAATGGGACGTCGGATATTAGTACATAAATCACTCTGAAAAGGTCTTCTATGATTTCTATTACATGAAATTTTTATTTGTACCAGAAACAAGAATATGGATTGAATATTATAAATGAAAATATTATAACTATATGAGTATGTGGAAGATAAAATTTTGGTTTAACTCAGGATGTTTCCCAAACCTTTACCTGACAATTCTTCTCTTTGTACTTATTTGGTATCTTCGTTTTTTGAATTTTGTTTCAAAGATCGCCCTTCTTGTCATACTTTGCATTTAAACAACAATCAAATGTAGTATGATACGATGTGTACTCATGACTACACTTATTTATGATCGCTCTTTGCAGATGTGGTTGGTAAACGTGTTCAGTTATGAAATGGACCATGATTATGACATTAATTAAAATATGAAAACTTCATAATATATAATTAAAATTTAATACGGGAATAAATATTTTTTTTTTCCTTTTCATTTTTTACCTTCATCGGTTTAAATTTTTTTAATTCGGTCAGCTGCGTGAAAGATTTTGAGATTCTCATAATTATTTTGATGATTGGCAATTGTGTAATATAGCTACAGAAGATGGAAATTGAAGTAAGCAACATTTTCTCCTTAAATTATTTCAGACTTTCTACAAAATAATAACCTCTTAAATATTGAAGTCAATACATCTACCTATAAACATATAACAGAAACAAAATTCTAGTTGCACTGTAGATGAACGTAAAAAATAATAATTAATACAGAATATCAATTTAAATAATTTTGTATATAAAATTTAAATAATTATGTCTGCCGAAATGCTGCCTTGTTCATGCCATCTAAAAGCCAAAACATATTTCGAATATCATTTGCATATCATTCGTTCCATATGCTCAGCGATGTAAAAATACAAGAACCTCTCAATTTCCTGTATGTTTTTATGTCAAACTTGATTATAATGGTTGCATATTTAAAAAATTTCTCAAGACATTTTAATATAATAGTTTTAACAGTTGACACATTTTCTTTGCTTGCCGCTGATGGTATTTGAAGAAAAATAGAAAGAAAAAGATAGAAAATTGATATCAAGTTTTGGGAAGAAAAAAATGGTTTATTTTTAACGAAATTTTTCGATTTTGCTGTTTGTTTTTATTAACTCTTATGTTTAATACGCGTATAGTGAATATTGATAAAAATAACTCTTTAGTGACTGATTAAAATAAGTATGTATATTGGAATCTGTTTTTAAGAATAGATTTTTTTTTCTATATTAACATTATAGATCTTGGTTGCATTGGAATATATAGGTATTATGAAACCGCGCATTTTCTGTTATAATTAGAACTGAAAAGATTTCAATAAAGACTAAAACATTTTTTTAGTGAATACTAAAAACTTTAATAACACTGATCGTGATAGCATGCTTGGTTACTAATTTTATAGAAGTCATAAAACGTTTTTTTTTTAAACTAAGTTTTTCAATAAAAAGTAAATTATTTCGTTTTTATTGTAAGTTTCTGGTGAACATTCTTTGTTACTATTAGATTTAACTGCTGTTATAATTTACAACTTTATTCTCGCTTCCTCTTTGTTGTGAAGACAAAAAGGAAATTTTCAAAGAAAGTTCTGAATATTTTCCATAGGTTATTCTTTTCTGCATAATATTATGCAATTTACTCGTAAAAAAAATACTCATAAAATATCCAGATTATTTCGTTCATACAATCGAAAATAGAAAAAACAGAACTTGGCTCTTTTAAAAAAACAGTTAAAAGAAGAAAACTTTCAAAACCATTTAAAAGTGTTCTAATATTGTATTAATCTGATGGGGAGAATACGAGATTTAAAGATTTTTTTTGTAGTTGTTTATAAACTGTAATATGTATTTTTTATATAGTACACCGCCGCAGATACAAAATATATCTATCAATAAAACATATAATAGGTCTTAATTATAAAGTCATTAAAATAAAGTGAAATGGTTTTTGGGTGTGTTTTACCTTTTTCTTTTAACAATATATTTTTTTGATACCTTTGTTTAAATATAATTATAAATTTTAGGTTGTCTAAGCTAATAACTGTATGGTTGCATCATACACAAATATACTGGAATTTATATCTGATTCAACGTCACTACATTCAAATTATTCCCTTTGGCGCTCCCTCTTCATGTTGATATGTACGATGTACCTATTCTAGTTTTCTTTTGTTATACAACGACGAGAGCAATGTATTACACACAGTGGCAATGTGGCATGTACAAACAATCTAACATATAATTATATAAAAATATTTTCCAACATATAATCTCCTCCAATTTTGTTTCTATTATATGAATGATTATAGTGTCGCTGTTTCTAAATGTTTCATCAAGTAAAATGGGGTAAGTATACTTTTCTTTGTAAGTTAATAAAAAAAAAGTACAGTGGCGTAGGTATAGCATTAATAGACGTTATTAGGGATGGCAATCCGATATTTTTTCGATCCGATCGGATTTTGTTTTAATTGCCTATTTTTTCTCATTGCTTGATCCCAAACACACGACGAGCTATGCTATTTGAAGGATACATGCCGCCCTTCAATCCAACAGATTTTTGTGGTTCTATATTCGGATAGATAATCCTATAATATCTAGATAACTTTTAGATAATTTCAAATATTTTAATTCTTGTCTATAATTAAAACGAAACATCTTTTTTTTTCAAATTCATATTGATTTTTTTTTAGTACTATGTTACTAATTATTCCCTTATTTTTAAGATATTATTTCACATTAAATTTAATAGATACATATTTCATAATCATTATTCGTTTTCATTTGCGCTTTCAATGTAGATCGACAAAAATGTATATATGACACCGCCTAAATATTCACGCACATAATAATATTAATTTTAAATCAACGATAAATTAGCAGTGAATTAGATAAGGAAAGATCCTCTTACTATTTTAAATGTTAAATTTGATGTTTATTCGCTTCACATAACACATTTAACATACTTAGTCAAGTGCAAAGGCATAGATATACATTTTTCAGGAATTTCGTAGGAAACTATAGTTGAAGAAAATGGAAACGCATTCATTCATTATAAATAAATTGAGAAGTAGAGAAAATATCATTTCGTGAAGGCTATTAAAGATTCAGAGGCGGACGGGGAAAGTAAAAGCCACATCCACATCGAAAAGTTGATTTCGCAAAAGGTTTTTTAATTCATGAATAACATTAAGTAAGTATATAAAAAATTGCAAGTTTAATTTTTTTTAAAAAACTTATGCGACGTTATTAATTCACAACTTTTAAAATGTAAAATTTCTTATATGTATATTGTATATCCGTAGACAAGAATACAAATATTTCTGTTCTGCTAATTACCTTAATTTTTGATAAACATTTAGTTTAGATTTAGCAAGAAACGAAATATTTTTTCTTTGTTATTAGAGTCTTGAGCTCAATTCGATTTCAAGTCATAAAATTACTAAACATAAAAGTAAAATCACATTATATTATGTACTGAGCAGCCATACATGTGTACGGTGGAGGGGATATTACCTGAGATTTTGGAAAAATGATTTCGATTTTTATTCTGGCGAGCAAGCGTTGATTTTTTTGCTGGCACGATTTTTGTAGAAGTGAGGACCTTTTTCTTCAAATTTATCCCCCCCCCTCTCCATAAAACAAAAGCGTGTGCAAGTGCACCTATGTTAGTAGCTATCGAATGTACGTATTGCTATTATTATTAAACTCAAAACCAATTTACTTGAAATAATATAATAATACATGTCAATGAAAATAAATGGTGCTAATTATATTGGTTCGTTTACTTGAAATCATAATCGACTAATGTAATCTACCACTAATTCAGAAAACAACTACCTACAAAAAATCTCATATTAGCACCTTCCTTAACAAAAGAAATATATTTTATTACACTGACTCTATTTGTGTCCGTACTCAGTTTCATCATTTAATATATAATGAATTATGAAATAAAAAAAAAAATTATTCCAAAAAAGTAAATTTAGAAAAATTTTATCAATAGAAATTTTGAGAAATTTGAAATGATGATGTTAGAATGGGCTAAACAAGAACAGGATACTGTTTATAGTTTGTTTAACTAATTGCGTAGTAGCCGATAGCCAAACCCTGAATTAATTTTAGTTTTATCGCATTTGAAAACACAGGTAGATCGAAAAAATATATTATTGCTTAATACGCTAATTGTTATGTGCAGAGAATTTTTGCAACCCACCTAGAAATTATAACATGAACAGTCATTTCTAAAAATAAATACATTATTATGATTATGATTATTGCATTTGATGTTCGATTCGAATCCACTAGCAATTGTAATAAAATAAATTAAATTTGTAGTTTTTTTTATGGCGCGGATTGCAAATAATACATAAAGGCGTTGGTTCAAATACTTAATTACCGTTATGTTATATAGTTTGGTTGAAGCTATAATTTAATCAACACATAAAACAGATAAATTTCACATTAATATTGAATATTGAAAGTTTTTTGATGTTTTTCTTTTCTTAAAAATAATATTTCATATCTGTGTTATGAAAGATGTTTCCGTTCAAAATATTTACAGATCGAATTAAATAATTTTTGTGTTTCAAAATATTTATTGACCCATTAATATACACAAACATGTCTGCCGCTGTTGTAATAACAATTATAATGACTAATCTGTGATCTGTTTTAAAAACTCATGAAAAACAAAAAAATAAAAAAAAAAACCCTTTCAATTATAGATTCATAATTATTAATGTGTTTTTATTTTTAGTTATTTAAATATTTTATGAGCTAAAATTTTGTAAAACTTGTGATGTTTTACATTTAAAAGAAATATCATATAGTTATACACACATAATGTCTGTACAAACAGTAGATTGTAAGCCATAGCTCTGAGCCAAAGAAAAATAAAGTTTGATTGTCTTACTAATTGAAGAAAAAAAAAAACAAATGTTAAATATTGAGAGTTAATAATCGAAAGTAAAAATTAATTTTCCATTTCTTAACAATTAAACCAGAAGCATTTTTTTTTCTTCTTTTTCTCTACTTTGTTTCGCTGAAAGCACTGTTTTCACATAAAGATTAAATAATATAAATGCATTGTCAAAATACCCCTTTCAATATAGTTTTTAGTATTTTACTTAATTGTGCGAAAAAAGACGATTTAACAGATGAATTGGAATCAATGTGAGTAGGAAGCGAATATACCATTCAATAAATGCATAAACTCTTTTGCATTCATAATAATACGTGAGTAGTGCATACTTATTGTTTGACCAAAACAATCACCAGAAAAAAAAAGAATTGTTAACAATATTTAATTTAATTTTTTAAACGAAATTCAGCGCTTAATTATTATTTTTTTTTTCTTTCGCATAGATTTTTTATGCTATAATTATCTTAAAACGAATTTTCTATTAAATATGAATCAGAAATTTTCTTTTACTTTTATTAATAAGTTGCTGTTTGTTAAATTTTAATAACAATCAAAAATCTGCTGGAATTGTAAGTATTCATTTAAAAACAAAATAGATATAATATAATTAAAACAATAATTTAATGAAAACGAGACAATTTTTGTTTTAACCCCTCAATTATGCAGAAATTTATTACATTTTTCATGTTTTATTGTTTGTTATGGCACGAGTTATGAATGAACTTTTATTGTCCTTTAAGCAAATTAATTTTAAATAATAGAAAGTCTGCATTGCAAATGACAATATTCCACATAGCACAATATTTGAAAAAGAATTTCAATGGCTAAATAACAAATTGCGTACTTGGTAACATGCAGATTATACAAGGGTGAATGCTGAAAAGAATTGCAACATATTCTGGCTTCACTTAAGAGTTGTATCCACTGAATTTGTACGAAAATTTACACACGGAATTGGAAGACGTGTCCAGAAATTATATCTAATTTGATAAAATTTATTGTATGGAAATTATAAAAGCAAATAATAATATGCGGTATTCCTCGATATGAATTTCTGTGTATTTTATAATGTATATTTGTATAATTTCGATATCATTTTCAATTTAAACCAAATACCATTTGAGTGTAGCCTGCGATATATATTGTGCAGTGGAAAATATGACAAAAGAATAATGTTGGCGCAAAAGTGCTTGCAAAATATTTATTATTATAAATAATATAATCTAATTGTTAAATGCTAACTACAGTTTGCACAATAAATAACAATTATCAATAAATTTAATACAAACAAATTGAAAATAATTAGATTTTTTTTATTATTCTGCGAGATTAATTCATGAAGAATTTAATCAATAAATATTTTTAAGAGAATTTATTTTCTAATTAATTAAATTTATTCATAAAGCGAAATAGCTTTTTCAACTTTTTTAACTCCTACCGGTTCGTCTTACGCCTTAAGAATATTAAATTTCGTAAACAACATGAGGGCTATCGGTGTTGGTATTTACTCTTTTTATATGTCCTAACTTACTTTGCTAAAGTAAATTTATTTACCGCGAAAGATTGGGTGTAAGTCTATACAATTTAACGTTCTGCAGTTCATAAATTTTTGAATGAATTTTACTAAATTCACAGTAATCTCTTTTCTTTTATATTTATTATTTTTGTGCGACCTATTATTATTATTATTATTATTATTTCATTTTTAATCTTTTATAATTCATAATCAACCGTGATAGTTTTCTTTATGCGTGAACAAGGCAAATTAAGATAAGCAAGAACAGTATCGTCAATATATTTAACAAAAGTTACAAAATAGTAACAAATAAATAAATAATTTGATTTGATTAAATTTATTTATTTTAATGACATTTTCAATAGTCTATTTTAAAAATATTTAATCACAGCATTAACCTTGATAAATAAATTATGAATTAAATACAATTATATACAATTACATACAATTAAATCCAATATTGCAATTGGAAAATTTATAATGGAAGAGATTGTTGTGACGTCTTAATTAACGCACATCAGTTCTTCTCAACTCTATCCATGAAATACACAAAAAAACAAATTAAAAATATCAAAGTCAAGGTAAAAGACAATTTCTTTTTGATAATTTAAAAAAAATTATTAGAAAAATTAAATCGAATGAAGAGAATAATTAAGTGATTAATAAAAAAATAATAATTCAACTTGCCGATGAAGATATTGTGCGCAGTAGAGAATTGATTTATTTATGATCTGTAATCACATATAATTACATTAAAGTACTAACAGCAATTTTAATAAATGAAGGTATATTTTTTTTTTTAGCAAATTATTGTTCTTAAATTGAATTTTAATTGCAGTGTAATTATCTAAATGGCAATATCTATTCAATATTCTAAAAGCAAACAGACTTTCTGGCACATAATGTTTGTTAATTAAATTGCTCTGTGTCAGACACAAATTGTTAAGAGGGAGATAAATACTGCGCTTGTCGATTGTGATCCTCTAAAATTTATTTTTAATTTATGAATTATCGCATAAGCCTTTATAATTAAACGTGACATTATTCACTACTCCCTTACTTCTAAAAATTTATTATTTTACTTTACAAACACTAATGGAAAATTATCTTGCTCCATTTTGCAAACGAATGCATAATTGTAAAAGTGTATAATTCAATTTTTGGACTTACCTATTGTAACGCAGGGGATGCCCGTTATCGTACTACCAGATAATTGGCTGATTGCCAAAAATAGATCACCTACCAACAGACATATAATGTAATATGTTTGACAACGCCAGTGAAGCACATGATGATTAGATGGTAATAAAAATCCAGTTGCTAGAGTAGCTGTTAAAAATATCACAGAAACTAGCAATCCAATGGTAACTAACAAGAATGGTTTGGTCTGCAATGAAAGAGTAAAAGAAGATTAACACGATTTTCAAATATTGAAAGAGAAACCAAAAAAATATATATATTAGGGTGACCCAATTTTGTATGGAGATATTAAAGTCTCTTGGATTTTTTAGCCTAACATTTATATGATAGGATTTGGTGCCAATAAGAACTGTACAAAGTTTCAGCTCGATCGGTTAACTTTAAGAGGTCGCTCAAAGTGCCTAAAGTGTAAATTTTCAAAAAGAGAAAAAAAACA
>JAABKK020050935.1:0-39422 GCA_011634745.2 Catotricha subobsoleta | reverse complement strand
TACCGTGTATTACGGAAAAGTAATACATAGTCTGTATTCCTAGGTCCTCGAAAAAGTGCTATTATTAACCCCTCGGAGACATTAGACAGCCAGAAGTTGGATTCTGAAGTTACTGCAAACAGTAGATATTTAAAATATATATATATAGAAATATTTCTATAGATGGTTTTACCAAATAGGCGAGTCTTTTTTCATCACAATTAAAATTACTTTTACTAATACATTATTCAAATGGCTAATTTAAATTAAAATAGCTGCTCTTTAGACGCATGGAAACATTAAATTATAAATGAATATTATCGGCATTATTCAATATTTTTCCATTCGAAATTACAATTTGTAGAAAGACAGTTTTTGCGAAAACAACTACACATAAATAGTAAAAGAAAATTGCACTTAGTCAATTTTTAACAGAGTTAAAATGTGCTCACTGGGCATCTAAGTCAATCGGTGAACTAAAGATGCTAGCAATAATAGTATTATAGAGATTTTGGTTGACCGCTTTCATTGTGTCATCATACAATATACATTTATTTTTGTGAATTTCAGTTTAGGTGCACAAAACAGTCATAAATCATATTACTAAGAAATATAACTAAAAAATGTACGCATATTGTCAGTCAGTTTTTGAAGGGAAAATTTGTATAGATAAAATTATTATGTAATTGACGAATCAATTTGCTTCATATGCATGCATACTGTATATGTGTATAATTATCTATATACAAATTTGTATAATAAATTATATACTTAAATATGTCCTAATTTAAAACTCAATAATTAATAAAAAAATATATGAAACAGACCTACACGAAATTTTGATTCTACATATATCCAATGCGTATAAATTATTAATTTAATTGGATTTTTGACACATAAGACACAACATTCTCTACGTTACGTTTTGTAAGCACCATTAAATGAAAAAAAAACCTGTTTCTAAATATTTTGATAGTGATGTACTTGAACTTTAAGTGTTCAAGATTTATCTACACATAATTACCTGAAATAATTGCTTTTTAAAACATAGTAATTTTATTGTCAAACTCATGTTGGTGCACGTAAATTAAATAGGTTGTTGAACTATATTTTTTTTTCTCCCTCTCGCTCACACACTTTAAATATTTTAAAAATAAATTATTTCCAGTTTGCCGAGATAGGTATTTTTTTTAATTTGTTTTGTTTTGTTTCAATTTCATTGATCGCAGATAGTTAACCTTTAAGACAAATGTATTTATTTAAGCGTGCTATCGGCAGCTATATGCTCTATATTTCTAATTTTCTTGATTGCAAATAGTAATAACCAGAAATATTATCGAGTATTTCGTGTATTGTTTTGTTATTTACTTTTCGAAAAGCCACTTGTTATTCTTGTTAAGAATATTGTTAGTTTTATTTTTTCTCAAAAAAAAAAAAAAAAATCTATACGTATTCCATTTGTTGACACCAACAAACCGTACATTAGAATATTATGGGGATTCCTCATTTATTATTTTCCATTTTCAAAGCTAATATGTCGTAATTTTTATGGGAATTTTTTTCTTTGTGCGCACATTAAAAGTATTATAGCAATCAGCCGGTTATATTATCCAATTTTATTTTTTTTTAAAAGCAACAATTTTACGTGCTAATTAGGAATTTGAATTGTTATCTACCAACCACATTCTTTTTTTTTTTTATTGTGTATCATAAAATTTATTACAAAAAATTATAAAATGATCTGTTTAATTATTTAATACCTCGTATAGTCGTATATATCGTTTATGACTAAAAAAAGAATAAAAAAAATATATACACATATAAATAAATTCGCGTCCACTCAAATACAAAAATGAAATTATGGAAAAATTGTTTTATTTGCGCGCTTACATTGTTTTTATTAACTATTATTTTATGAAATTTACCTTTTGCTATTTTAAAGTCGATATAAAACATAAATGGCATTATATTTATTTTATTTTGTTATTATGCCCATCTGTTAAACGGCATTATGATTTTATTTTATTTTTTTGTAATTTGAAACGTTTTTGAATCAGCAATAAATAAATATTCGCTGCAATTTTTATATGTCATAAAATATGTATGGATGTTTATTGCATTGATACTGACTGCGTACATCATCAAATTGATTTTTATCGTATACCTATAAGTTAAATTTGTTTCATTTTATTTACGGTGAAATATTAAATACATATATGGAGGTATATGGATTTTGAATGAGAATTAACGTTTCGTATCAATAGAGTGGAAATTTTATCCCTTTAAAGTTAAACTGATCGGTTTTTTTGTTTTTTTTATTGTTATAATCCGCATGCATATTTTATTTGCATTGTACAAGTGTGAAGGTATGTGGCGCGTAATTAGTTAAAAATAGATTATTATTTTTTCTTGTAGGTGAGACACTTATTTAAATTACAAATGGTTAAGCTATTCCGGAACTCTGGAATTTTTATTAATTTTCAAAAGAATTTAATATTAATGAGTAATGACAATTTATCGATTAGTAGGTAAAAAAAAACATGTTTGTGGTCAATTTTTAACATAAACTGAGAATAAAAAGCTGTGTGTGCCGAATTTATCATTTTCAAATTGAGAATACTTCATAAAAGCGAAAAAAATAGAAATATATAAATAAAAATGGCACACTTGAGAGCAATCAAAATATATCAGTTTTTAATTTTATATATTCGAAAGATTTAAGTGGTGAAAAAAAAATAATCAATATTACAGTTCAAATACCTTTACCACAAGGCAATTAATTTCACGATATATACGTGCTATTGTAATTCGTAGTTGATGTGTAATATTAAATCCGTAGGACGCTAAATAATTATATCATTTGAAAGAAAGTTAGTTGGAAGCTTGGAAGTATTTCTGCATAATATTTTTTTTAAATTTAATTTTTAATTTTATGAATTTTGAATTTTATTTGATATAAATAACTAATCTACCAACTTAACAGAAAATTAATAAAACATATTTTGATAATTTATTCACTGAATTCAGAAATTTCATTTATTTGTTCAAAACTGTGTTGTATCAAATTTTTACACAAAATTACTTTTTTTTTTTTTGTTTATTATCTTTTGCATATTGGTACTTAATTATTTCAATTACAACTTTCTTTCGTTTTTAAGAGTCCAATTTATAAATTAAGACTTTATCCGAAAATTATTTAAACCGAATTGTAATTGAGTTCAGATGATTTGAAAATTTACTTAATATTCAGTTTAATCAAATCACAATCTTTTTCCATTTATTTGTATTTCAATTTTTTTAATTTTATGTTTTGATTTAATAAATACCGTACCGGTACCCGCTCTATAGTAAAAACATGCCAAGAGAAACGCAACCTTGAAAATATAATTTTTCGTTCAAACAATAATTATTAATTATAAAAACAATTGAGATCTAACATTTCTTTCGTGCCCATTTAACATCCACGACACAAACTTAATACATTTATTTAGTTTCAGTGAGATTAAATAATTCACTTTTGATAAAAATGGAAGCATATTGATAAGCGTTGTAGTAAAATCAAACTTCTTTCTAATTGTGGCGATAATTATTTATTAAGCTAATCAAATATGCATGCACATTGCACCTGTTAGCTTAATACATACTTCATGCATTACCACACAGGACAGGACATTGTCACAATATCCAAATAAGCTAATAGATAGTAACAACAATCATTGCCGTTTAATCCTTTTAATACATTGGTTAAGAAATGAATATAGATACTAAAATTTTATTTTATTATCATTTTAATCTAATTGAAATTTACCAATGCTGCATGCTATTCAATTATGAAATTCAATATAGCAATTTCTATACTTATTGAATAAATTTGAATTTACAATTTTCTTTGCCATAAAATAAAAAAATAATATAATTTTACGCAAAAAGTATAATCAAGTTACAAATATTTGTAACATCAAATTCGTTTATGTAAATAGAATTTGAATAAAATTATAAAATTGATTTAGACTGTGACTTCATAAGTTGATCGACATTTTATTCTAATGGCAACATCAGCAGAAAAACTTTTTCTCATCATTTTAATTAATTGAGTTTTAAGTTACGTGTGCTGCTAAGCTGTTATGATGTGGTTATACAAAGTCTATTGGGAATGAGTTTTGTATAAAATGTATGTTGGATAATGTGATGATGGCTTTTCGGTATTATGAAGATACATTTTCGTTATTCTGTCTGTATGGTCAAATTGAATGAAAATGTTCAAATAAAATATTTTTGTTTCAATCATACTACACATTTCCATATACCTACATAAGTAATATGATTGACATTATGGTTTATATTATTTGAATTTATAGAAAAGCATACGAGTGCTAAAACTACAAAACGATATGCTTGATTTGATTGGCACAGTGAATGATTTTTATATAATAATAATTTATTTGATTATAAAGTATTCTATTAATAAGTTTATTGGTTTTGTGTTATGTATTTGTTAGAATATTCTTGCAAAATCTCCTATAAATTCATATATAACGGAATAATGATTTTCTATATCTGTGTTTTCTACTAATATATCCAATAAATAGACAAGAACACAGACGAATATTAGTTGAATGCTCGACCCTTCTCAATTTAGCTTATTTTTCAACTCTGTTTAACTTCTTTCTTTATTATTCTTTTTTTTAACACATCATTTTCAAAGGAAAACTGGAAAATTTGATAAGCGAAAAAGTATTATATTCAATAGTAAGCATCATACTAATGGGTCTATGTGGAAGTGGATATAAAGAAAACCGATATTTTTTTTTCCTCTTATGTTTTATATTTATTATCGCAGTTGAGTTAGAAAACCAGGGTTTCGGGCTACAAACCAAATCGTACCGAACCCAACTCAACCCCAAGAAATACAATTTCCTTTTCTTTTGAATTGAGCTGAACTCTAAATATTTATAATAAGAGGCCAACCCTACGAATATCAAGTGATAACCGAACCGAATAAATTGAATACAATCCCTGCATATAGAACTAAAAAGAATAGAATTGTGATAAAAGGAAAGAAATCAATATTAAATATTACAGAATGGTGAAATAATAATAACGATATTTCTTTTTGATATAATTTAAGAGATATTTTATTCTTTTAAGTGTGAGTGAGTGTGTGTAGGTATATAAAAACATTGATCAAAAAAAAAAAGAAAAAAGAAAAAGGATGTTTTTTTTTATTTTTTGCTTTTGTCGTTTTCTTGTCAGGTGTAGGAAGTAATATATAGAACAAATTTAGATGAAATTTGATACAATCAATATTATCACGAATATGAAAAAAATTAGATAATATCACTCGAAATTCTTAGCAATTTCTTATGTGATGTGTATTTATACATATAAAGATTATTATTTATTTATTTATTTTAAAACTAGCAATATATACGGCACTTAATCAATAAGAGAAAAAAGAAAAAGCGTCAACAAATAAATATAAGTATGTACAATTTTTCTATATGAATATTGGTTAAGCATCCTATTTGTACTCTTGATTTCAATGTTTGACAGCAAAGAAATAAAACAAAATAAATATTAATGCTTTTATGAGAGAATAGAAATCAATCATTAGGTATATCTCTCTAGTGTGGCATTAATACTATTAGGAAAAAGCGATTAAGTGTCAAATTGAACGTAAATCTAAACTAAATTTGAATTCATCGGCCTTTTGTGATTTATTTAAAGAAAAGATTCTGTATAATTCAAAAAATATATATACCTTTATTCGAAAAGCAGAACCTCAATAATTTTATAATTGAATTGAAAGCAATACTGGATAAAATTTCCAGGTATTCGTCTAAATCATGAATCGATATGTATTATCTTTCCATTAAATTCTATACAATTATATATTTATGGTGCAAGCTTTAGCTGATGTCTGAAAATCCAATTGGAAAAGTTCGTGATAAACTATGATTTTCCATTTCTTTTTCTTTTAAATGTAACATACATGCCAATTACAATTATTTGCAATAGATTTAGCTTAACGAGTGCAATTGCAACCTCTAGTGAATTCCATATCAAATTGAAAATTTTCGCTGCAAAATCAGATTTTATTTTTTTTAACAAAATATAAAATTTAGTTCCAATATCCATCTTTAAAAATATTTTCTTTTCTATGTAGGTATCGAAAAAATAGCTACAATGTCTAAATTTATATATTCGGAAAACAGAAAATAGATGTTAGGGAATTGTGTCAGTAAAGTAAATAAATAATTTATCACGGATATGGCACAAGAAAGTATATAATATACTTCTAACTACAAAACTTCTATATCGTCAAGTACATAATAATACTGAATGAGATTGATCTAAAAATAATAATACTGAACCCACATTCAGCCCAATTCTATGATAATGTTATAGTTACTGAATTTCTATATACATACATAAAATGTAAAAAGTTCGATACGTCTGATGACACACAAAAAAAAAATCTATGCGGGTGATACATCCAACTACAAGCTGTTATTATGTTGGTATCAACATAAAAAAAAAAAAAATACGAAACATTGTATATAAAATTCAATATGATGACATGGTGACACAGTACACTTAACTTGATGGCATCAAAAGACCGAAACATTGCATTACACAATATTATTTCATCCACATATTATTTTTATTTTCTTTTTCTTTTACTAAAGTAGATAATTGAGTATAATTGACAATTGAGATATAAATGATTGACTTACGATATTTTTAAATAGATTAATAAAGAATTATATTTAGATGTAATTTTGCGTTAGTATTTTACCTTTCTGAATATTAAAGATTTTGTTAATAGCTTTTAAATGGTTTCGTTCTTCATTTTGAGTCATTATATAGGATATTTAAAAATGTATCGCCTGCGCATGCACTTGTATGAAGTTATAATAATGAATATATTTCAATTAGAAGCAGAAATGCTTACACTAATGTTTTAAAAGAAAACAGAAATCTACAGATGCATGTTGCCAACTAAATTGAAATATAATGAGCCGTACAAATGTTTTTATTATACAGTGTGTCCCAGATCGATATGGACACACAAGTTTATTTTTCTTCTTTTTCTTTTTTAGGCGATTTCTGGAAAATTAAAGACAGCCATTTTGTCTAGAGGCTCGTACTCTATGATGATTACACAATTTTCTTTATTTAGATCTTTAGCCTCGTTTTAGTTCTCGTGGGAAAAGTGAACGGTTTTCTCAATACGAGTACCAAGCTCGCTTAATCCTAAGATTTTTATTTAATTAAAATCTATTGAATTTACAGTGAAAAGAATTTTCCAATGAAAGAACCCAATAGTGCCATCAGATCAATGCAAGCTTGGTTACCGTTGAATTCATATTTCAAAATTGAAATAGGTAAATATTTGCTGTATAAAACCCTACCGAAAACTTATAGTTTGTTTCCATAGAAAGAACACTAGTAAAGTCCAAGTCTCTAAACAAAATGATTATCTTTAATTTTTCTGAAAACACCCTTAAAAAAGTGGTGTCTATAATTTTGGGACAGATTGTATATTATTATTGCTATGTATTATTCATTAAAAATTTACCCAAAAGAAAAAAAAATCGATAAACTTAAACGATTAACCATTTTTTTTTTTTAAATATATTTAATTAGGTAAATTACTTTTAAATAGTTTTTCATTTTGATTATAATTGTAACGCCATTAGAAACGTTTTGCATAAGATAGATAGATGCAGCATAATTTCTGTTTATCTTTTGATTTTATCTCAACACGTACCAAACGTATATGAAACATATACAACATAACATATTAAATAGAGAGTGTGATTGGGCTTAGGGATGAGGTTGACATGTATAAATTTAGGATAATGATAGAAATGAATATGTGAATCATCAAGCATTGTAAAAAAAAAAAACATTTATTTGCATATTTATTTAAATAAATCAGGCTACATTTAACGAAATGCACACTGAAAGTCATATTTGAAAATATCTGCACTTGTGATTCTCAATATTTTTTTTAGAGTCTATAGGTATTTATTATTTATAGCCAAACATTTTGTGCGTAAACCATTAATTTAAGTGTACGAACAACAACTAGAAATTTAAAATAAAATAATAAAAAAAAATCGTGTCTGGGTCTGCTAGTTTGCATGAGTATAATAAATTTTTCCAGTTAGCATTATTTGACGCTCATTACTCCCGGATCAATCACTAATAACTAAATAATGCAATATTTCACGCTTCCATTATTTCATTCAAACTAGTAACACGGTCGTAGAGTGTACAAGTATACACGAGTAAAATGAAAAGCATAATTCAATGCGTTATCGTATCATAACATTAATTGTCTGCAATCAATTTTAATGACGCGTAAAATTGAATTTAAAGCGCATTCTAACAAAAAGCAAAATAAAACAAACAAATAAAACATTCAAACCATATTTATTTATTTATTTATTATTTCTTATACCTACATATGAAAATCGTACAAAAAAAGAAAAAAAGAAAAAAAAAAAAAAAGAATGAAGCAAAAACACTCCACTCCGCATGTGCATTTTTACGCGGTAATATTTAAATAAATACTTTTCATTTCTTTTCTTTTCTCCTCATAAATAAAAGAAGAAAAAAAAAGAAGCAAATAAAACAGGAACGAAATTAAAATCAACAGTTGTATAATGAATTTGTTTGTTTGTGGGTACATATTTATATAATGAAATGTTAAGATTGTGCTTCAGATTATGAGAACGAAGAATAATCCATAATGTAATATGTGATAAACATTAAAAGTATATTTATTATGTGGAGTGGCGTACGCAGTGATGTTGAGAAGTTAACTATTATATATATATTTCCTCATAACACACACAAAGTGACACACCACACTTGTTGTTAAAGAGACTTGGATACGAATATATTGTAATATTATATTTATGATAATCGTAGAAAGGTGAAGCCATGTAATTAGCCATCATGCAAATATTGTATTTAAAAAGAATTTAAATTTTCATGAAATCATGTTTATAAATTTAGTGAGGTGTATTTTCATAACAACGTTAATTATAACAGATTATCCACATATTATAGACTAAAAAAAAAAATGTTATGTTTTCGTGTGATGTGATAATATTTAGTACGGTTTTTGTTCTGTTCTGGTCGTGATAAAATAATTTTGTTTTCATATTTTCTTTGCTATTATAAGAAAAAGTTTTTAATAAAATTTGTTTAACTTTGTTTTACAAGTTATTGTTTTGGAAATATGTTTCTGTTTTTTTTTGTTCTTTAACGTTTGGTCGGAGGATTGTTTTAGCCGATATATTAATAAAATATTTGATGTTATTACTGTTTGCTAGAAACGAAACGTAATCGCTTCATTGTTTACCTATAACTACAACTATTGCTGTTATTTACTTATTGAAGTTTACTTGTGCAAAATCGAAATCTTATTTCAAGTAAATTTGCTTATAAATAACTAGAACACATTTCGACGATAATATTATGTAAGTGTTTAGAGTTTCTGTGTATTAAATCAAATTCAATAGCTTTCGAAATTAATTAAGTGAAATCATAGCTTCTTAAATATATTAAATGTAATACCCATGAACATTGAACATATATGGAAAGAAAGTGTGTACACATAATAATTTTTTTTAATAGTAACTGTCTAACAGTATACCTTAGCGCCTTAAAATAATTCAGATTCTTGTTGCATTCAATTCGAAAGACGATCTTTGCGATTACATATATATTACAAAAGTTTTGTGTTCCAAGTATGATAAGAATCAATGTCAAATTTATATTGTATACAAAGCATTTATTTTAATTATGTGCACACAGTTTTGAACTAACAGCCAAAAGTTCCGGTTGTACATGAATGAAAAAAGCTTAAAGTTTTTAATAGCTAAATTTTCTTTCTTTTTAAATCAAGTTTAAGCTTGTATTCACATAACATTTAAAAGTGTTTTCAATTAGTATTTGTACATTAATAGCTGCTTTAAATAAATAAAAAAATCATGAATATATTTCATATTTGTAATATTCTATAAAAAAGTGTATTTTGTGTAAACAAATTATTTAAAGTGCATTCAAATTCTTGACTATTGCGTTTTCATAGCCGCCGTAAGTAAAGTAGAGTATAGTTATTAGTTTCGGATAAATAAATTTAATTTTTTCCTGTAAATGTTGCTTGTGTGTTTGTAATGGGGTTTTCAATTTCTTTTCAAGTAATAAGTTTTCATAATGACATGAGTTAAGAAATATATGCCGAATAACTATGCTGAGATGGACAGAGAGAGAGCGAGGTAACAAAAAAATTATCATATGAGAATTTGGTCCCAGAATATATGATGTCAGAGGCCAATATCACTTTTCAAGATGACTAAAATTCTTATTCATTTAACAGTATAATCTAACTACATATTAAAAAAAAAATATCTATAAAATTTTGAAGAGTGAATGTTAAAATGCTAGATCCAAGTACTTAATTCATTGCAGTGATCTTACGTAAAACTTATACTCACAAAATTTCAAGATGACACACTTCTGAACTAGCACGACAATATAATGTATATTATATTATTTTCAAACTTTATTTCAATTTTTTTAACTTGTAGTTTGTAAAAAAAAAGCTCCCACATCACTCTCGCTCTATAAACATGATTGTGTCTTACATCTTTGGTATTTTCAGTTCAGGAAATTGAAAATTTTAAACTCTATCAACTCATCGTATAACAGTAGGTTTACAACAAAAAAAAAACCATCGATAGATAAATTGAAATAATTTTAGTTGTTTGATGTTGCATTGACAACACCGACAGGAATATAAATATTTAATTTAATATTACACCCAAAATAAGTTGTAAATTTTCGATTGTACTTGTACCTATTTAATGGTAATGTGATGTAGTGATTTCGTAAGCCTGTGCTTATTTTCCTATTCAGAGCAACAACATGAATTTAATAAATTGCTTGTAAAAAAAATGTTCTTTTAGTTTTTTTTTTTTTTTTTTGTTATCCACCGTAATTGAATCAAAATGTTATATCCCGATAATACACACATTAATAATGTAATAAAAATGAAAACAGCATGAGGTGCCCAATGTCCGGAGGCCCATAGAAATATGGTTTTTTCTTTATTGTTATATTATTTATTGTTTCCAAATGTAAAATATGACGAGTAATTATCAAATTACATTAGAATAAGACGAAAAAAAAAATCACTAAAAAAATTAATAATAACAACAAAAGCTTTACTAAAAACACTGAATTTTGGACTAACAAAGAGAAGAAAATAAAAAAAGAAAAAAGCCAAACAAACCTGTTATTACGTTTAACTATAAACACTATTCATATAAAAACGTCAATATTAATGTAATTAATTTTTAATTAAATTCGTTCCAGTTATGTAGGTATTATCTAGATATGGTTTGTTATGGATATATAGAAATGCATGCCAACCACCGAATATAACAGAGGGTTGCAAGTTTTCTATAGATTCATATGTAATAATATGGTGTGTAGGTCGAGAGTTAGCATAGAATTTATTATTGTATGTTTAGTTTGCAACGAACATATTAACTTAAAATATCGGCGCCATTCAGACGCATACTGCTTTTTGTTAGCGCGCATGATGTTATGTATGTTGGTCTTGTTGATGAACAACTGAAAATCGTCTTCCACATAAAGTTAACATATTAAATAATAATAAAAAAAAAATAGATAGAAAGAAATAAAAGAAATTTTTTGGAACGTGCATAATATTATGCACATACCATACATACATAAATGAAAGCCACAAATAAAAACCATCACTAGCATAATTTTTAAAAGGAAATTTACGATTTCTAAGAAAACTTTTCCCCATTTTTTTTTCTTTCTATTTCATATTTCATGAATGAATGTTATATAGTTAACATATTTTATATTTATAAAGTAAAACGTGAAATATCATTAAAATATATTTAGACTGGAGTGGAATAAAATTATTATATTTTGTAGCATTTCTTAGGGGTGCGCACTAGCTATAAATAGATAAAAATCATGAATGTCAGATGAAGCATGATTAAAAATTGAATAATTTAAATGTCTCGGTTTTATTTCTGGTTTCAAAATAATCCGAAAATATTATCATCTCTGTACTGGGGTATCGCCGGGACAGCTTTTAAAAACTATGGATGGCTAAAATAAGAGGCAGTTGCGCCAAAAGCGGGTAGTTGCAACATCAAATGGGTGGTTATAAAAACACATTTGAGTAGTACCGATTTTATCAAATTTAACTGATTTTTTTTTGTTCTCATTCTATTTCAATTCTTCAGATGTATCGCCCTGTGTGAATTTATGCGTGTATGTGTACTTGCACATAGGAGGAAGTAGAGGTGTCATCCTTCTGAGATATTTAAAAAAAATACCCTATGCCGATTTTGGACAAAATTGTACCTTTTTATGTTTCAGAAAATTACCCTACCACGATCTAGGAGGACCAAATAGTTTGTTTTTGAAAAGTCGCTTAGTATTTTCGCATTTTTTTTTTGGGAAATTTTTTAAAGCGACTTTAAGTGTGCGCATAAACATATCTTTTTTCAGTTTTTAAGTTTTTCAGAAGTTCGGTTAGGTGACAGCGCTAGTTAGAAAAAATGAGCCTATCTTACTTTTTCAAAATTGAAATAATAAATAATATATGTTTTCCCAAAAATTAGGTAGTTGCTCAAAATTCTTATTTTAGTCCACGTGAAAATGGCTTGATTTCCATTAACATACAGTTATGAAGTAACAGCGGTCCCTCAAGTGTGCTTAAAATTTTAATGTTTGGCCTCGTAGTCAGGGTTCGATTGATATATATCAAATGATATTTTGCTATTTGATATAAACCAATTAGAAAATTATTAACTTTTAAAAGTTTTTCCATTAATTTTTTAAAAAAAAATTGGTTTTACAAACTAATGGAATGAATTATAATATTTTACTTATTTTAATTCTACGATTCATCTTCAAATACTAAAAAAAAAAAAATCTCATTTCATTATTAAAAAAATTGAAAAATATATATTTTTATAAGCTGGTACAAAAATACCAGCTCGTACTCGTATTAGGAAACTGTATTAGTCTAAAAAAAAAAAAAATCACGATTGATATCGAAATCACGTGATATCGAAATTCCAAAATAAATTACCTGCTTTTAAAGAAATAATGCTTTTAAATTATCGCTAGATGATTTGGGGAAAAGTTTATGTTGCAGGGAGATGCACATTCTTGTATACTACAGTTTTTTAAAAGAAAATACGTTCGAATAATAAAGCAATATATTTGAAAAGCTAAGAAGGAAATAAAATAAAGCGAAAATGTGAAAATCAAATCGAGACGTTTTTTTTATGTATTTTCATTTGTGTCATTAAAAAATTGAATACATAAATATATGAGCGATATCTACGTACTTATTTATTTATACCTTTGTAATATTTCCCAATATAAATATCGATAGAAAATAAAGCATTGTCGCCGTTTAACATATTATTATTTAAAAGGTTTTTCGTTTTTTCTTTTTTGCTAGACTATTGAATAGCAGAGAAAAAAACAGAAATATTTCGGGCGCAATAATTTTATACACATAAGTCTTCCTGTAAAGGAAATAGCTTTCAATATAGATTTTATTGATTGATTTTATATTCATATACACAATCAACACACACAATGAGCCAAACCAACAACCTATATCATGGAAAATGAAAAAAAAAAGAAGGATATATTGGAAAATTTATATTAGCTTCAATGAATTCAAAAAAAAAAAAACAAGGGAAAAATTATCAGAAACATTGTGTGGTGTGAATATAAAATTGAAACAGTTGCGGTTTGTCGGTTAATAACATAAAATATTAAATTTGATTTTATTTTAAAATATAAAATGCTTTTAATTTATTGGGTCTTAAGGTCATTTTTCTATATTTACCTTTTATTATTGGGGTTGATGACCATATTGTACGCTTAAAAGTTTAGTAAATAGAACTGCTTTTCTTTTGTTTTGGTTTTTTTCCCTATTGCACACGTACGATGTTGATAGTACTGCGGGCAGTTTTATTGTTACTGTTAAATGTTATGAATAATATCACCTTTTTTTTACGAAAATCTGAAAATCTGACAGATACGAACAAGAATAGACATAAAAATATAGAGAAATTATTAGTTAATATTTTGCATATAAATTGATTTTATATGAAATTTAGCTGAAATCTGTTATGTGAACGAACGTGTAGTGGTTTAAATTTTAACCAAAAAGGGGAGTAAATCATCTAATATTCAAATATTATATTTCCACCCCTTTTGTAAAAATTGTTGTAGTGTATGATACTGATATGAAATAACTCGTTGTTGTGGAATGCAAATATACAAAATATTTTAAAAGGTATTTTACAATATTTGAATATAATAATATTCACTATTCATTTTGTTATTTATTGAATGCGTTTCAATGATGAATATAAACCTATAATAAATAGATTTTTCTCTTCTGTTATATGTGCAGCATGTGACAGAAAGAATATAGGATATTCTTTTCAAAAAAAAAAAAAAAACAAAACAAAAAAGATTATGGTTTTCAACCATTTGTCAATAAACTGTTTATAACTTTCTTTCCACATTTATGTTTACAAAACGTTATGAGCAATTACACACATTTTCCAAGAAAAAAAAATAATAAATCGCACAGGGCGATTCGAAAAATAAAATTGCCAATCTTTGTATTATTAGGGAACGTTCACAAACGACGTCACGCCATTGGGAGGGGAGGGGGTTGACAATTTTGTTAAAAAACGTGACCAAGTGTGACGATAATTTATAGGGGGGGGGGATATTAAATAGCTTGTGACGTCCATTTATTTATTTGTTTTTTTGTTCCATTTTCTTTTATACTTTAAACACTGTAGAACGAAATTTTGACTGGCCATCTATTGTATTTATATAATTCTGTTCTGAATATTCGAAAACGAAATAAGTATACTCTGAAACTGTACTATAGTACCGTTACATTAGGCGCTTTCTATTTACCCGAGGAACTAAAGAATCTTCCATAAAATTGTCATTTCCTCTGAAGAGCTTCAAAACTACTGCAGAAGCTAAAACCCTTCGGCAGTTAAAGTGAAGAGTCTTCGTTTAGTTTACTCACGCCCATGAGAAATCTACTGATAAGATTCTCTTTAGTTAAAAAGAACAACCATTTTTCTGTGAAGTAAATAGAAAGTGCCTATTATTAGTATGGCTAATATATAGAACGGTTGTGGTGGCGCTGTTAGTGTATACAATGAAAAAGTTAAAATACATTAGAATTTGCTCATGGCAGTAATTGATCATTATATCTCTCTTCTTTTTATTTATATGAAAGTTGAGATAAATCATTGAGCAGTTACTGCCATGAGTAAATTTCAATGTGCACATACAATTTGTATGAAACAGCACCGCCACAGCCTTTCTTTACGAAGTATATATTACCCATGATTATTAGTATGCTGAAAATATGTTGCACAAGCTTGCAAAAAAAAAAAATATGTGACGGCCATAGGGGTGAGGGGGCTAAAGAAATTGTGACATAGCGTGACAAAGTGCTTTTGAGGGGGGGGGGGTTAAAAGTCGTCAATTTTAGTTAGCGTGACGTGGTTTGTGAACGTTCCCTTATAGTCTGTCTGTACTTATATTAAATAAAACAAATAGAAGTGAAATTAACAAAATCTATTAATTTTGTGAAGACTTTCTTCTTAAGATAGTATGCAGTATGTCGCTATATAATAAAATACTTATATAAGAAGAGGGTTGTTGAAGACAAATTCAAAAAATCTCATAATTTATTATCACCTTCATCTTCACAAAATCGCATAATTTATTATCACACCTTTCTCAAACAAAATAAAAAAATATTTCTCCTAAAATGTTATTAAATTTATGTCACTTTTTGATAAATTTAAAATTTTAGCTCTCATTATTTCATATTTCTGAATAATAATAAAAACCCTGTATAATAAACGACACAAACAGACCAATTAGTTTAGTTTGATGTGTACGTGTTTGGTGTTTTTTTTTTTTTGTGTGTATACTTCGGAGAGAGAATATTTTTAAAGCAAAATTGAAGCAAATTAAAAACACACCGATTATATTTAATATTTATATACATCCTGTCCCAAAAATGTAATGTTTATCGAAGGTAATTTTAGGAGGGTAAATTTTCATTTTACCAATTTTAATGGGAATGGTTGTTAAATCGTTTTGGGAAAATTTCCTTACAATATTCCCAAAATATGTACAATGTACAAATTGTACATTGTACCTATATCTAAAAATCTATTCGCATTTCGTATTAAAAGTATAGAATGGCTCTATTTTATAATAAAACAATGTGATACAACACATATGGCATTAATTTGTTTTGTGTGTTGTCGTTTCTTGTGTTCCGTGCCTAAATAGACACATTTCAAATACTATACATCATAGCATCAGCAATAGACAATTTGGAGGCCGATATACTATACGAGTAGAAATAGATTTACCATTCATTGTATTGTAAATATTAGTTCATTTCACACATTTCTAACTCGGTTATTTTATCTCAAATTCGAACACAACACCTAGTCGAGGTATGTTCTATATATTGATGATAACACAGCATAACCAAAAAAAAAAAAGAAAAGAAGAGGAAGCTATCTATTGAAAGTCATCTTGTACAATTTTTCCCTTTTTGTGTTCAATATTTGTATTGGACCCAACAATATTTATGTTTTTTCATGTTGGAGAATGAGATGCTTTTATCGCAATGCAATGAGTTTAGTTGCTGGAATGCGGGATTACATCAAATGAATAGTTTGCGAAAGTTTCTACTACTTTTAGCTAGAACACTATATATATGATACTCATACGTATGTAGCCGCAAGCGAATGGTGATTTATTTAGGTTTCTTTCTTTCTTTTTTTGGATTTATTTTCTAGCTGATAATAATAAACTATATAGAGAAAGGATATAAAAGTTATTTATATTCACCGAGAGTTCAATTTATTTTTTGTTTCTTTTTCTTTCTTCTTGTTCTTCGCGTGTGGTTTTTATATGAATTGAGGTATGTAAATTTTACGTGTTAACGCTCCTTTGTGAACATAGAAAAAACAAAAACAAAAACCTTCTAATATAAATTGACGAAATTTCCTTATCAACAGTTTAGTATTTTTATGTGAAAATTCTTGCTCCAATTTTACTTGAAATTTGCCTACAATTTATAAATTCTTCTTCTGTTTTTTTTTCCTTTCAAAATGTTTATTTGTTATTTGTTTATTATTAACAGAAAGAAACGTCTTACGCCTATTAAACGTTTATTTAATCTAATTGGAGCACGCATACGAAATTAAATTCTAATTTGAGTGAATTTTCTTGTATTTTGTTCTGATAGAAATGCGTATAAGTGAAAATTTTCTGTGTTAAATGTATTACACAAATGCGTTCAGCATAATCTAATAGTGCCAGCAACAAAATCCGTTAAATTAATCAATATATGTCAGAAACTTAACATCAATTACGAAATTATTTACTTTCACTTTAATTTCCAGCATCGTGAATCTACAAGTGTTTTCTTTTATCAAAGATTAATAAGCGTAAAAAAAATCCACTTTTCGAAATAAGTTAATAAATTAAAACTGATTATATATATAGTTTTCCAACATATTTGTTTGATCAATCAATTCAATGAAACTTAATAATACATTATGTTCATCCATAGATTATAATTGAAAAACGCAGTATATTTTTGTTAAACACGTATTTCGATAAAAATTCGTTTCACGTGTCTGAATGGTGATGATTTTCGTAATTCAATTATCAACACAGAAAACAAAACATATCATATGCGTATTAACCTGTATATAATACGTGCTATTTTCTTTGTTTTTGAGTGTCACCCTTCACTAGCAATAGCTATGCAAATTGTATAATAAACAAAACAAAAAGAAAAAAAAAATTGTTATAGTTATAGATAACAACATAAAAGTCACGGCCGTGAGAGTTTTGCAAAATTCGTAATTAGATATAATGAAATAGAAAAAATTAGCTTTATCTGCGATTTAGCCAATCGATCAATTGTTTTATCAATGGTCATACATCACACAAATCCAGATAGTATAGATAGTACTGATGAAATAACAAATGGACTGGGTATAGTCAGAATAGTTGATTTGATTAATTTATCTGTCGATTATGTATATGGGAAATTCAGTATTATATGTCAATGGTATCCGTTTGAGCGCACCTAAATTTGTAAATTAGATTAAAATTCGAATAAAAAAAATATTAATTTGAAAAAGTGTCATTCTCTATTTTTCAAAAAATTAAATAGGAATTTTATTTGTGGAACAAATCAATTTTTCCCCAAATCACCATGGATTTTTGATGATATTCTCAGAAAAGTTGATTGATAATTAGTGTAACAATGATATGCGAGAATATCAAACATATAATTTACTCTTTATTAAATACCAGAAGACATATGCAACGGGAACGTAAATATTTTATTTTTATTACTAGAGAATACAACAAAATTTCAATGTCAGTTTAGTGAAACAGTTTTTTTTTTTTAAATATACAGTGAATAATACTAAATTTTAATACCGGTTCTTAATGAAAGTGTTTAATTTGATTTATCATCATAAAACTGCATCACTAAAGTCTATTAAATTAGGCAACAATATTATATGCGTCTGCCGACGTGCCTTTTGTTTAGCTATAATTAATGTTAGACTATCAAAAAAATGAGAGCAAATAATTCCTTTGATCTACTATAGTAACATTTGTAGCTAGTAAAATATTTCAATATAGTAAATAAGGCCATATTAATTGAAATTAGCGTCAACATCGAAATGCAAATCAACATAATTTAAATTTTATGTGCGCTATTGTTAGGCATGTAGGTGAATGTTAAGTGGCTTCAAAGCAATAATAAATATAACCACATAACATAAATACTATTAAATACTTAATCCCAAATAAATGATTGAAATAACAAATGCATAAACATTTATAATATATCTTAATACATATCACATTCCAGTGGTTTTAAAATACACCATGTTTTTCAAAACAAAAAACATAATAAAACTTTTCTTCAGTATTTATATGTGATATATGGTGTGTATGTGTGTATGCAAATATTTGTATTTTATTCTATTCTGTTGTGTGTTATGTGTGTTTGAAAAATATATAATTATAATATAAATCGGTAGTAACTATGTGTTAAGTGTAAAATATATAATTTATAGTTATACGCTTCTGGCAAATCAAGGGATGCCAGTTTAATTTTTATTTTTTTTACCACACATCACAGAAAATTGGATCATTACTACAATGCATACAGTTATTTTGCTGTAGGGACATGTTATTATGATTAACTACATTTATTTTATACCTAAACGAACATAATCGAAACCATGTAGGAGTAAGCATAACACAATGTTTAGAAATTCATATCGCAGCAATTTGTTTTTATTTTAAATCTATCATAAATGGGGCTATTGCACCTTAACAAATGTGAACGTAGCCACTTATCTAAATTGTCTTGTATTTTTTTTTTTTTTTGAATGTGTGGTACGTTAAAATGTAGTATTATTTATTATTAGTCGCTTTGGTTTTCTTAACTATAGTAAATATCAATAAAATTTCTGTTCTAAAAATTTTACTGAAACTAACTTATTTTCTGAAAAATTTACTAAATAGTGTTTGCGATGTTATCTACAAAATTTACTGAATACGAAAGCGACTATTTTATGCTTTGTCCATCACTTTATTCATTGCATTTCTTTCTTTTTTTTTCAATAATATATTTTGATTGATTTATTTAATTGTTGTTCGACTTAAAAAAAAATAAGAAACTAATTTTATAAAACTTTTTTTCCTTATTTCAGAAAACATCAATTGAAGTTTTTATATAATAACGTCAATTAGATTTAAACATGGCCAAAATTGTAAAACTACAAATTGTTATTTCATAAGAGAACTTCAATTTCATATATGAACAACACATTAATGATTTCATCGTTACACTCACGATTTTATATTGAAAACACAAACTGCAACGACATTAACTGGTCTCTTGAAATACAAATCAAATTAATTTCATAAATATTATTGAACTGAGATCAACCTTTATTGCTGCTATTGTTAAATAATTCTTAAATACTTATGCAAAATCAATAGTTTTGAGCAGCAGAATAATTAACTGCCGAACAAATTATATAATAATGGGAAATAAGTGTTGCAGTAAACGTCAAGATCAAGATGTAGCATTGGCATACCCAGCCGGATACAAAAAGAATGAATCTAGTTTTAGTTCGAATATATCGGGACAAAAACACAATAATGGCGGTTCACTGGATTCTAGATATACTCCGGATCCAAATCGAGGCCAGCTAAAAACAAAAGGCGGAGTAGATATTATACGGCCACGAACAACGCCATGTTAGTATTAAAAAAAATAAAATATTCTATATATTTTTTTTTTTAATAACTTATATTCTAAACAATTCTATTTAAGGTTTTGCTGGTCATTTAAAACGTAGAATAGTTGTCGCTTTATACAATTATACAGCTAGAGAAGATACAGATGTTAGTTTTGTTAAAGGAGATCGTATGGAAGTATTGGATGACACGGAATCGGATTGGTGGCGTGTTATTCATTTAACGACTCGTCAGGAAGGTTTGATACCTTGGAATTTCGTTGCTGAAGAAAGAAGCGTTAATAGTGAAGAGTAAGTGTAAAATATAAATTTAATTTTACTTTCGATTTACATCAAAAGTCAATACTAATTATTTATTCGTTTTTTCATTTATTCATGAAAATAAAGTTGGTTCTTTGAAAACGTTTCTCGAAAAGAAGCTGACAAGTTATTGTTAGCCGAGGAAAATCCACGTGGCACATTTTTGGTACGTCCGTCCGAACATAATCCAAATGGCTTTTCATTATCTGTAAAAGACTGGGAAGATGGACGTGGTTATCATGTGAAGCATTATAAAATAAAGCCATTGGATAATGGAGGCTATTACATTGCAACGAATCAAACATTTCCATCGTTACAAGCACTTGTTTTAGCTTATAGCAGTAGGTTTCTTTGATTTTCTTTCAAAATAATATGTACTTAGTCTAGTTTCTTATTAATAAGTTAAATCAATTTTAGAAAATGCTCTTGGCTTGTGTCACATATTATCACGACCATGTTCAAAACCGCAACCTCAAATGTGGGATTTGGGTCCTGAGCTTCGTGACAAATGGGAAATACCGCGATCAGAAATTCAACTGATACGAAAATTGGGTCGTGGTAACTTTGGTGAAGTTTTTTATGGAAAATGGCGTAACAGCATAGACGTTGCAGTAAAAACACTTCGCGAGGGAACAATGTCAACGCAGGCATTCCTTCAAGAGGCTGCAATCATGAAAAAATTCCGTCATAATAGATTAGTTGCATTATATGCTGTATGTTCGCAAGAAGAACCTATTTATATCGTCCAAGAATACATGTCGAAAGGTAGCTTATTAGATTTTCTACGTGAAGGTGATGGTAAATGTTTGCAATTTGAAGATCTAATATATATTGCTGCTCAAATAGCATCTGGTATGGAATATTTGGAGTCAAAGCAATTAATTCATCGGGATTTGGCTGCTAGAAATGTATTAATAGGTGAGAATAATGTTGCCAAGATTTGTGATTTCGGTTTAGCACGGGTTATTGCTGATGATGAATACTGTCCGAAACAAGGATCACGTTTTCCTGTTAAATGGACAGCACCTGAAGCCATTATTTATGGCAAATTTTCAATAAAATCCGATGTATGGTCATACGGTATTCTATTGATGGAATTATTTACATATGGTCAGGTACCATATCCTGGTATGCATAGTCGTGAAGTTATTGAACAAATTGAACGTGGTTATCGTATGCCAAAATCAACAAACCATCATCTTCCGGACGATATTTATCATCTAATGTTACAATGTTGGGACGGTGTTCCCGAAAAACGACCAACCTTTGAATTTTTAAATCATTATTTTGAAGGTTTTACAGTTACTTCTGAGGTACCTTATCGAGAAGTACAGGATTAGAATTTATTTCCATGTAACAAAACTAAGAACACATATTATACTTAAGGATTATTATTTTTTTTTATATAGTTATCTCTTTTTGTCGGTTTTGTATTTTTATCATATTTACATATTCGCCAACACAACATATTCGTTCGCATCCGCCGTACAGATAGCAAACAAGCTAACAAAAAAGATAATTTATTTCAATAATATTCAAAATATTATTAAGACTAAACAAAAACCACAAAAATAGATAAACGGTTAAACAATCAGACAAGTTTTATTAGTTCCTGATGACACAATTTTAGGATTTGTACTTAAAATAAAGACAAAGAAAATCATGTAATTAATGTTTAAAAAAAAAAAAAAAGAAATAATATTCAGTAATTTAAGTAGTTATCGCATAGTATTTTAAAAATAACAATTATAAGTTTTTATTGGACAAGTTTATTTATATGTAAAAAAAAAAAAATAAAAATCACGTAATTAATGGACACCAGCAACAAAAGAAAAATTCCAATATAAATAATAGCAAAATAGAAAATTAAAGATTGATAATGAAATTTTAAAATAATTTCAAATTAATAATTGAAACATACAAATGATTATTAAAAAAGACAAAGAAATTTCCGAAGACAATGAATGCACACAAAGTATAGAAAAAAGTATATTTGATATACCTACATAGTTTTATTTTCTTATGTAAATATTGTTTGTTATTTTTTTTTTTATTTTTTTTTTTATTTCTTTTTTATAACTATTGTATAATTATTAATCTGTGTTATTTCAGATTTAAAGCAAATAAAATCAGATTCAAATACGCTCCAAATTATATTATTATTATTGTTGGCCAAATTTGAAATGTAGAAAAATAGATAAAGTGAATCTCTTTGCTGAGTTATTGCACGTACATTCAATTTCAATTATCTGAAAATTATTTTAGAATAATGAAATCGTACTGGATTAATGAAAAATGGAAAAAATCAAACCATTTGAATTTCAACTAAAATCTCATTCTATTTTACAAAATTAACGACTTATAAATATTAATTTAATTCGTAAAATTTCCAAAACTAATTACAAACTAAAGATCATATAATCAAAATCTCTCAAAATGAAAACAGAAAATAGCTTATGATCTTATAAAAAAAAATTAAGGACTAACTTGAATTGCATCAATAACCAAAATTATTCATTAATTAAAATGAAGCAAATGTTACAAGAAATTCAAAATAGATTTATTTTTAAAAGTTTCTTTTGAATCCTACTGATTGATCAGACATTATATTGGTCAACAAACAAACGGACATGTCCGGTCAAAATTTTAAAATACAGCCAACATTACAATGAAAATAGAAGAATTTTGTTTAAAAATAAAACTAAAAATTTCTTGATAAATTATTTAAATTAATTGGAATAAAATGCGTATATTTTATATTTTGACATTTATGTATTTTACACAAGATATTTTCCTCAAAACTGCCTTAAAAATAAAATCTATTTATTATTTTGTACGTACAGGTAACGGATGTTTGTTTTCGTCAATATTTATTATTGTTACGTTTTGTTTCCATTCAACAAATTCATTTTTTCAAAAATCTTAATTAGAAATATTTCTCTTCTACTTTTTTTTTTATCTATGTATAATTTTTGTTTTTGAAAATTCTGTATGTTATTTATTTAATTTAATTTTTTTTTTTTTTATCTATACTCATACTCAACTATTATTTCTTTCTTGTATTTTAAGTGACAAAAGAAAATATTCTTTTATATATTCAGAAAATAATTAAGTTAATTTCCATAATAATATTAATAATGATATAATTATCTAATTAAGTATAAATATAAAAGAAAAACAAAACAAACAAAAAAATTATATTCTTTACATTTAAACTTAAAATATATATATTATTATTTTTTCTTAAATTTATATTCATTTACAAGAAAAAAAGAGAAAAAAAAATTGAAAAAAAAAAACAGAAAAAGAAAATACTAAATTTAATGTAGTTATATTTGTAAAATTAATTATTATTAAAATATTGTCTAATTTTAAGATAAACATAAATCAAAGGAAATAAAAAGAACAAAACCAAAGCTAATAATTTATTGAAAAGATTAAACATTTTTTTTTCTATTATAATTTATTAAAACATTAAATAATCGTAAGAAAATTTTCAAACGTACAATATGAACGTTTATATGAAGAATTGAATAATAAATATAATATACGATTAATGCTTTTTATTTGACTAAGTACATACCAGAAAATAAAAAAAAGTTTCGAAAAACTATTTTTGAAGTAATATATTCAAATGAACGATAGAAATAGTAAATGATTTATTTTGGCATTATTGCTTGTTGTGAAACTAAAATTTGATGGATTTTATCAAAAGAATTTCGGAAATTATTTATAAAAAAAATTAATATTAGAATAAATGTTTTAGTGGGTTTTTCTATAAATTTATATTTCTTGTTGCAAACCAAAATTAAATTTTCCGAATAGAATTAAAGGAAGGTGGATGAGCAAAGAAAATTTGAACACGACCAGAAAATATTACTCAAATAATATACTTTTTATTCTTATTAAGAAAAAAAAAAAAAATGTACAATATCTGAAAAATTTGAAAACGATCTCTATTTTTTTTTTTTTTTCTAAGCGCTGTCCTTTTTTCTTTTCATATAAATATCTATTTGAAAGGTATGCATGGTTTCCGCGAATGTTGAACAATTATTATTCTCATTAATCGGAGCCGTAAAATCAAATTAATGGAAACGACGGCCACAAGAATATCTCCGAAATTTGATATCACATTTTTCGCTAACAACATAAACAGTATTATGTTTATGAAATAAAATAAAATATAATTTAGTATGGCATCGGTAAAAGCCCTAATTCTTTTTTATACAAAAGAATCAATTGTAAAAAAAAAGAAAAAGAATTAAGTTATCAATTTTTTTTTTTTAGAATTAAATTGGTACGATAATGTGTTTGTATACAATTAACTAAATTAGATTTTTTTTATTAATTATGATATTCGGTGTATCTTCTTATTAAAAAAAATTAAAAATGAAAAAAAAGGAACAAACAAACAAACAAGCAAACAAACCAACAAAAAAATAACACAAATCATTCAAAAATTATCATAAACATATTAAAAATTATTAAAAAAAGTAAGAGAAGAAAAAAACAAACAAATATTATAAAAATGTGTTTCCATTGATTAATTAATTATAGATTTTAATTTTATTCTGAATTACATATTTGTAAGTTTCATTTCTTTTCATTATTCTTTTCATTCTTAATACATATATTTGAAACTGTAGCAACCGTCTATAGTTTTAGATAGAAACATTTAAGATGTATTTTTAATGTTCTTTTAAAATCGAAACGAGTTAAATAGAATTTTTTCATATTAATAATTATAAATATTAAAAATTAATTAAATTAATAAAGAAAAAAAATGAGATGAGAGAAATATATGAATAATCTCATTTTCATAAAAATTCGCACACATACCACCTCCATCACCCATTGCCGACTATTGTAAATAGTTAATATGAGAAAAATAATGAAGCAATTAATTAATAAAATCTTTTACAGTTATGCTAAATCTATAAATAATAATAGATTCATAATAATGATAAACATTTCGTATTATTTGCTACATAATTCTGAACTCTGTGGCAGATCATTAAATCAATTAACATAAATTTAACGTTCTGGCCGAGAAAGATTTGCAAAAACCAATATTTCTTTATCATATACTTCTTTCTTTTTTTGTACATTTTCCTTACGATCACGTTATAGTGTTAATCATGTTGTGTATACATAATCTATACCTTGCCCATTAAACTGCTATTACTCTTAATTAAAATATATGCACATTGCACATACGTATTAAATAAATAAATAAATAATTAAAAAAAAAAAAGAAGAAGTCTGAAATATAAAATTCCGGTAGATTGTTTTCCATTTAATATTTTCGTTTTAGAAATTTTTGTTTTGCTACTAAATAAGAAATGTAGAACAAATGATCGCAACAAAATAAATCACATTTTTGTACCCACCCCACACAATTACACTTTTATATTAAACAAAACCACATTTATATAGCTCAATGAATATAAATAATATTAATTAACTACCAAATTAACATGAAATTAAGTAATGAACAATAAAAATATATAATAAATATAGTAATATTTAAAAACAAAAATAGAAACAAATACACGATTACGTAAAAAAAAAAAATTTAAATAAACCAAAACTTTTTATATGATTTTTTTTTCTCTAAATACACTCCCCCCCCTACACACACATAAACACATAACAATAATACCTTAAAAGTATAATATATTTAGTAATAATTAATTATAAATATAATAAATTTAAAAATAATAAACATAAGTTTTAAGAATATTTTGTATATAAATCAAACAATACTTAAAAAAAAAAAAAACAATATGATAACTAATGAATGAATGTAAACATTGCTATAAGATTTACTAAATTGGCATTTTCATTTGTTTTTTTATTTTTACTACATCCATTCTTTCATACAGGTTCTTTATTTCGTTGGTATATATAGTTACATATATCAAATTTTGTTATTCGAATTTGCAACATTTTCTTTGTGTCTGAAAGATAAATTTTTAACTATTTCGCAAATTTTCATAAAATAATTGAAATAACTTTTACATACGGTGCAATGTTTTATTTGGACCGAGGGGAAGGACACCAGTTGAAATCAGGGGCAACAGGTCTTGGAATCTTTGGGTAGAATCTTGGAATTATTAGGGATTTTTCAAAAAATTGTCACAAAGGAATGGATTCAAGGACCACAAATCTTTAAAATCATTTGGAATCTTTTGATATTCATTTAAAAGATTCCAAAAAAAAAAAAAATGGAATCCTTGGCCACGATTTGGTTTGTGTCCTGTCCTATCCATCTACTAGGACATTTATATAAATAAGTATATGAAAAAAACACGCTGCCAATGGATTGGTACACGACTTCATTTTTATAAGAAATAAAAAAAAAATCCTGTAGGTTCAAATCCAGTATATATATATATATTTTTAGAAATTCTGCGTCTTTTCCATCAAAATCCAGAAAAAAAAATTGCCAAACCAATAAGTACTTGATATTTTTTTGGAAGTTTTTCAAACTATAAAATAAGTTTCCTTATTCTTAAATTCAAGTAGTTACATACTGAACGACTTGTTGCGAACCATTATTGCATCAGATAGTAAATATATTTTTCATTTTTCCATTCATAAAATTATGTAATGAAAACTTAAAAAGAATTTTATTAATTAGTGCTTATTTAATTTAGATATTAGGAATTGAATGTTCGAATCACAGAACGAATGATTATTAAAGGCCCGGCCTTAGGCCGATTGAACCGATTGGAACTAATTGGGTCCCACACGGCAAAAGAAGAAAAAGCAAATCTAAAGTGAAAAATATCATATAATTGTCTATATCCATTTTAAGGGTAATAAAATATAGTTAATGTATTTAGAACATTATTCATTTAAATTTTCGTTTAGAAACTGAAATTTAATGAATTTTCACATAAACACAATTCTTCTAAGGTAAGTTCAAAATCAAAATAATGACAACAAAATTATACTTAATACCGATGAATATTAATAAACAAATGAATGGCTAGATAGCGCGCGGTGTTTTTAGATTAATTAATTATATAATTCTAATTAAATATATTACATATTTTACAAAGGGCCTCGCGCCGGAATTCTTTAATTGGGTCTCGCGTCTGCTAAGGCTGACACTGATTAATAGGTAACTATTTAACAGCTGTATTCTAAATATTGTTAATTCATTCGATTTAAAAAGATAAATAAAAAATATTAGCCGTATTCAACTCGTGCTAACGAATGTTTATGTCATGGTCACCGTAGCAACAACTGGAAAAAAAAAACAAACAAGTAGAACCGAAATGTAAAGAAAAATATTGTTTCCCTTCATAAAAATTCAGAAAAGAAAAAAACATAGAATCTAAAGTTAAACAATTATTAAGTTTATTTGATCAGATACGTTTATTATCATCAATTATTTATAATGCATGAAATGTGCAATTATTTTATTTCATGGCTGAATTACATATAATTGGACACATTTTGAATGCACTTGATTTCGAAGAACCAAACCTATTTTGTAAATGGAGCATTCAATTTGGTAAATATTGTTTTTCAGATTATACTTTAGTTTTATTTAATGCCCAGAATTAACAATTATAATAAAAAAGGAGCTAATTGGAAACATGTAGAAGGATGTACTGAAAGTCAAACAGCAACGTCGCGTAGAAATATTGATCATTCAGTTTGCATATTTTCCCACCCCATTGATTTGCATTTGGCTTGTCGCGGAATACAAGGGTGGCCCAAAATTCACTTAGAAGTCTATGCTGTTAATGCACTGAATAATTGTTGGCCAGTTGGGTGGGTTATCATTTGCTATAATATATTGCATTCTGTTCTAAAATTAGTTTATTTTCACTTCTCTGAATTAGATTTGGTTTTGCATATATTCCATCTCAACCAGGCTTTCATACACTTGAAATATCAACGTGGAAAGTTTCCGCCAATAATTACGTTGATTCTTTGAAAACCAAATTTAATACTGGTGGTTATACTGTTAGCAAAAGTGATCTTGTTTATTCTGGAATTGAAAGGTATTTTTTTTTTATTTAAATAGGTTTTAGCATTCAGTATTATGGTTTTTTTTTTTGAACAGATACAAATTATCAACAATTTCTTCCGGTAAAGTTAATGTTCAACTTATGATTGTGTGTAAAAATTTCTCAACATTTGGCATAGACTTAAAATAAATGATAATCAACATCATGAATAAATTAGCAAACCCTTTGCTATTGCTTTTAATAGTAATGATAATGTTTAGTGATTGTGCTGTTAAAATTGATATTTCAAAGCTAGATAATATTTTATCAAATAAATCAATGACATCAACAACTACGTCAACAATTTCGAATACAATTTCTGTGACTTTGCCACCAACAACTACAACAATATCTAATGTCACACATAATTCTACAGATACTCAAGAAAATCTTAGTTCTACAACTACAACATCAACCACAAAATCACCAAATTTGAGTAGTTCGTCGAATGAAACTATAAATACATCAAAAAATACATCTATAACAAACATTACCTTAATTCAGTCTTCAAATTCATTTCTAGATAATGAATTTATGAAAAGGAAAAATAGACGTGATCATATTCCGCAGAATTATTATTGTCCTTGTGATTTAAAAGTGATTTTTAATAATCAATTAAAATTGTCAGAAAAACTTAATAAATCATACTTAATATTTTAGATAAGCTTTTGTGATATTAATTGTTGTTGTGACATTGATTGTTCATCAGCAAAAATAATGCAATCACTTAAATGCCATAATAACGAATGGACAATGCAAGATTTTGATGAGATGTCTGGATTAGAGTCATGTGCTGTAAGCAATGGATTATCACTTTTATGTGTAGTGGATCGTGAGCGTAAACAAAATAAGATAAAAAAAACGAAGGTGATTTATTTCTAAGTTTAATACAAACTTAACAAAAATATTTTTTATTTTTTTTATTTTTTATTTATTTAGATATTTGACATTACGCTTAAAAATTCCAAAAAATATAAATGGCCTAATATGTTTGCTGGAACCAATTACCGACCCAACAATTTCAGAGAACATTACGTGAGTGGCGATTCGATACTTATCTGGAATGAATCAATTGAAGAACTTCAAACATTAAGTAAACTATATCGTATATATGTACAAACCATAATTATAAAATTAATCATTTCATTTCATTTTAAGATATTCCATATTCATTTACAAATGACAATTGCCAGTTACATGTACCAATACAATATCTAACCGATAGTGAATCAAAATGTCTTCAAACAGAAGAAATACACGAGGAATTTGTTAACAAGTTTGAAGAGAAATTGAAAATCACAAAAATATTAAAATCTCGTAAAACATTCGGAACAGATAAAGTAATTATATCAAATTATTGTAAGATACCGCGTAGTAAAAATGAAACAGCGAATTGCATTGATATTGCTATTTATCATTGTATTGACTTTATAACAAATAGAAATTGCAAAGTAAATGGCAATTCAACTGAAATTAATTCACAAGAAAATATCATAAGCAAAGATATTTTAATACGTATTCATCACAATTTTACAAACATTTTAAATTGTACTGTATTTTTTCTCTATCAACATAACGCAAATGTTGACGAAGATATTACAGACTCAATAACGAACACAATTATTTTGCAAACGATACGAGTAGAATATCTTGAAATAAACGAAACCCACATCAATAATAATATAAATAAAATTAGTGGAAATATTGGCTATTTATTACAAAGTCCAATTATTATAACGAAATATGTATTCGCTAATGAGTCAGTCGAAGAAGATAAACGGGAAATGGTATTGGGTTATTTTCATCAAAATAAATCATTTGCTTACAACGAGCAATATTTGAAATTACCGAAAATTCAACGCAATGGAAATTGTGTTGTTAACAATGAAACTCATAATTTAATTAATTTTGGCGAAAATATTTTAATGAAATGTGATGTGCCATTAATAAGCGATGGCCAGAACACTACACTGTTAATGTTTGAAGGTGAACAGAATTTTACAATAATATGTATGAATTTTCAAAAAAGAATCTATCATTATTTATTATATGATATTGAACAACAAAATAAAAATGCAACAACTTATGAAAAACTAAATGTTCACGTATCACAATTTGGCAATCCAAAAAATGAATCAAAACTGTGGATTGAAATGGAAACAATCAATTCGTTACCTTCAGTTGAACAAATAACGTCTGTTTATGATAAAAATATAAATGGAAATGAATTCACTTGCATTAATATGGTGTTGAGCGTTCGCTATGAATTTTTTTATGGTCGATTAATGATTGGACCGATCGATAATCAAGCATTGATTAAAAAAACTTCTGTCGAATTCGGTACAAGGGTTGATCTAAAATTTAAAATGGATGAAGAACTTAAAGTACCAATTTATGTAGATGTTATGTTTTATGATTTGACGAGAGCAAATAATGGAAATATAAAATATTTAAGTATTACAGTTTTGCTTTTATCCGCTGTGTTTGTGGTTTTTGCGAAGAATGTTAACAATTATTTCTATTGAGTAAAAATTTAATAATAGTTTGGATTTAGTGTATAAAATACAAGCCTAGACCCATATGCATTCATAGCAATAACAGTCTCAACTCATATTTGCTATTTATTATGTACACACTTAATTTTCTTGATATTATACAAAGTAAATATTTTCAACTTTGAACAAAGTAAATCAAATTAGAATTTACTTCTTTTCATAGTATTTTTTTTTTAACTTTGTAACAAAGTGAATTTATTTACAAATTAGATTTCACATTGTGCAAAGTACACAAAATAAAAAAATTAAGTGTAGGATTCATAAGTGCATACATTATTTTTATTATACATCAGAACACTTATTCATAGTATTTATTATTTCATTTCAAAATGTACTTATATGCTAAATAAATATTGAGAATAAAATTTATAGAATTTAATTTAATTATTATATAAAAAAAAAATAGATAATAATTACTGACTTATATAAGCCCCATATTTTGAAAAAAATTGCAACGCAATTATAAAAAAAAAAAACATTATTATTGGAAGAGGGGCCTACAGACTCAAAAGTCCGTTCCATACAACAGCACTATCTCTGTTAGATTCAGTCTTAACAAAACTGAATCTAATGGTACTGTCGCTGGAAGTGTTTCGAGTAAAATTGTATGGCAATGCTGCTTCCTCCAGATGGCATTTGGCACGGAATAGAATATTTCTAGCAGCATTTACGTCTGTCTCTGTTCCACACGGTATCGCAAATTTGGCAGAACTGGAAACGATGCGGCGACTTCGACGTCCATACTAAATTGTGGCATTTCGAACAGAGTTTTGTGGTCCGAAATTCATTGGTGGACAGTATGGTACATTTATGTATTTTTATTTTGAACGCATTATATAGTCCAATTTGCGGTGTTCGTACATATTTCTTAATTGGACTATTACTCGATTGTGAACCATCACCGTACGCCACCAATGTATTTCTTCCTTCTGGCAATACTTGGTTTGTTATATTATCTAAAAAAATTCTAGTCCTTATGCACTTATCCCATGACAATCTGGTTATTTTTAAAGTATTTTTCTTTTTTTGTTGGGCGTTCAAGTGCTTAAGTTGGTATTTCGTATATTGCCGGAAGTTAGAATGAAACAATTTATTCAAGAATTTTTCCAATTAGATTAGCATGGTTTTGATACAATATATTTATAAATATTTCAATAAAACTGTTACTTGCTTGATGTCCGCTGTCCGCTGTGCATACCTCGGGTTATGATTATGATGTACTCATAATTATTAATAAAAAAAAAATAAGTTTTCAATGAAAAATATGAGACTAATTAGTTTTAACACATGAATAGTTTTTCATTGTCTTAGAGCGCGAATGCTAGTTTGTAGTTATAATTTTTTTTTTTCATTGATTGTAAAATTGCTATAACCATGATAAGACGTAACAGTAGAAAACGGATTTTAAAATACTTACCGAATTATGAAAAGAAGAACCACGCATTAAGATATGATCGTTAAACCAAAGAATCGATTCCATGAGTAAATTAACTCAATTAATAATCTTTCCAAGTCAAATTTAGATAAAATTATAAGAACAATGTATTTGGTAGCTAGTTATTAAAAGTTTTCTATTATATTTGCTCATAAGTTTTCTATCTATAACTAACTCTATAGTTTATTGCTTTTGAGATTGTCTTTTAGAGAAAGAAGTCTAAAAATTGCTACATCTAAAAAGATGTTGTAACATTCAACGCATATTATTCTGATTCATATACAATGGCTAATAATTTTAAAAACTTAAAACTTTTTTTTTACTACAGGGAAATTAGATGAACTTACTTCTAAAGGTCACTTTTTCAATCATGGTTCAAAATTTAACGAAGTGTAAGTTGACAGTTCACATACATAAAAAAAAAGATAAACTGAAATTAATAAACCACCAAGATAGGACGTTTAAACTCAGTTTGAAATTAAACTATAATTGAAAAAATGGCCCAAAGAATTCAATTACACCAAACTTATAATTAAATCGATATTACTTCTAAACTTACCAAGGTAACTTCAAAAAAATTAGACAAATAAATGAACTATATTTACAATGTACTTATCCAACTTTCTCAGTAAAATTTCAATTTATTACTTTATCTCTACAAAAACAAAAAAGAAAATGATTGGTATTGGGAAACCATAAATTGAAATCTACGATATTATCGCTCTATGTCTGTCTATTGAATAATAATTGACAACACAAATAATTATCAGCTTGATTAAAAATATTGTATAAAATTATGGTTTGGGTTGAATTATATAATGTTTATATTTTAGTATAATTATTATCTTTAAAAATAGCTGAATGTACATTTACAATTATGTTATAGTTATTGAAGAATATTAATATATATTAATAAATATAAACCTACATTTTGACCCCTAATAATAGTAGAAATTTATATCTCCTCTAGTGTAACATGACCGCTCTTAATTTCTTGTAAGTTCCTAGTTCTTTTTAACTTCAGTATTCTAATATTGAAAATTTACCAGAAAATATGAATTTTAATTTTTTTTTTCTTTTTTTTTGATTAATTGGTCACCAAAAATTAGGAATCATTTTTTTCTATTGAATGTTTTAGGGCGATTTTATCAATCAAGGTAAACTGCGTGTAATGTTAACTGGTCAATGTTAAACTAAATTTCATATTGTAAAATTGAGTTTAGGCTCGATTGAAAAAAAATAAATGTGTTTAATGTTAAACGTAGTTCAACTTCAAACCAAGTTTCTACGATTGATAAAATCGCCCAAAGTGTAATAATTTTAATAGTACACAGTTTAACATTAATTAGAAGTAGTTACCCTATGGTTGAGCTAATGATGTCAGTGTCATAAAGTAAACATCACATCTCATTTTGAAAATCAATAATTTTGATTTAAATTTAAGTAATTCAGTCTCACAATTTTTTTTTTTTTTTTATCCTCATTATTATAATTCGACATTTTTTCTTGAGCAATCCATATTAGTAATAAGATGATTTCTAATTTTTGGCGGTACATAATTATATTTTTTGCTTATAACAAATAGATAGCTGGCTTTATTTATACTATTTTATTAATACAGACAAAATCCGTTTCATTTGATAATATTTTAAACTATTTTTCTTTTTTTCCAAAATGTTCCTCAGAATGTTTGTACATTAGTCGGTTAGGTATTCTTTTATTTATTAGTATCTTCATTAAGTATTTATAATAATCCATTTTTTTTTATTTTTTCATATTTATTTTTATTAATTCTTTCTTTTTTTTTAATGTTTATTAAAATTGATATCTTGGTATTATTGATTGATAATGTTTGATGCAGATTGCTATTATATTTGTTGTTTTATAAAATAATTAAAGTTTATATTCAATGTTTTTTTTGTTTATTTGTTTGGTTTTTTATACGTTTGATATTAAGAATATATATATTACTGTGAATGCTTATATACTTTACTTCGTTTAAATATAGAAAGGATGATACTTTTATCTTAGTTAATATAATTATAATAAAATGATTATAAATTGGGGACAAATTGTATTGTGTGTTAGTACGTTAATAAAATTCAATTTACTTTCAATTAAAAACATTATTAGTTTAGTAGATATTGCATTTTATTTATAGAGTTATTATAGTTACGTTGTTAATGGTGCAAGTTTTATTTATATTAGGTAAATTTTGGTGATATATTAAATGGATTACGATGGATTTAATAGTAAATTTTTCGTTTATTATTAATATTAATTAGAATTTTCTGTTTTTAGAAATTATTTCCCTTTCAAAAATATACCATAATTCCCAAGATATTGTCGTGCAATTTTTTTTTTTTTTTTAGGTTTAAAAACAGTCATTAGTTTTTTTTAACAAATTACGAACAAAGAAACTAATTATAAATTTCTTTTTTTTAGTATTAATGTGGAGGATTCTAAATAAGATATATTTTTTTTTTTGTAATGAGAGTGAATGAAAATGGCAATGTTAATATCATTACATCTGCATAACATCGGCCAAGTATCAAAATAAATAAACAAAAAATTATGCAATGAAAAATACTTATATTTAGAACATTATTTTGTATATGTAATTTTAAATCAGATGATTTGCTTTATCAATAATATTCTGATTTTATGCCTTATATGCATTTTTAATACTTTGCCAACGGTATCTTATCCAATAATGGATTGCAGTTGATAATCTTACAACGAAAATGTACGGATAAAAAGCTGCCTTAATAAATTTTGTTACTTGTTGAACTTGTTCACGAAGTAATTCCTTTTACTATTCGGAAGAAAACACATTTTCACAAATTGTATTAAAAAAAAAAAAAAAAAAAACAAGACTGACCTTATCTTAAAGAATAAATGGTATAAAGATTTATTATATATATTTTTTTTTTCAAAATGTTGAAATACACTTTAAAAATTTATATTTAAACAAAATACCTTTGATTTACGTATTTAAAAGAAAATTGTGTCTTAAAAGTTATTCGGCTGTTATTTCGATGTATTAAGCGAATTATTATAAATTCGCTGTTTGAATTGTGCAAAATTTTTTCATTTAAAAATTCAAGAAATAATAAGTTATTAGGCAAATACAAATTTTATGATGAATGATAATGCATACAATTTATTCGAAATTTATTTATGTTGTTCAGAAAATGCTTTCCTAAAATATTTATAAGTTTATATTTTGTACATTGTGTTGAGTGATATTTTAATTATCAGCTATAAATATTATAAAAATCAAAAATAAAAAAAAATACATATTTCCAAAGTAGATAAGAAACCGATTTGTTGTTGAAATTGTTAAAACTTAAAACCATATTGAATTTGGATAAATGGGTGGTGGCTGACACAAAAATTTACTATCAATACATTTTAAATGGGTGATGTAAGTATAAGATTATTCGGTTGCAAATAAACTTACCGTTTTAACACATTGATATTATCAAAAACGATATTCTCCTATTCATTTTTTGTGGCTTAAGAGATTTCGTATTGTTCTAAAATTACATGAAAATTATAATTTTGTAATATTTCATGTAATATTACATCAATATTATACAATATTACAGTCGATTTATGAAAAAAAAATGTGTATGTAGATTTATTAAACGTATACAATGTTTAATACTTAAAAATTAAATTAATTCAAGTTAAATCCCCAATTGGAGTTTTAAAATTTATTTTTTTGAAAACTTCGTATTTTCCACTAAGTGTTCTTTTTTTTTATCATATAATATATTTGTTTGCAATATTACACTTGTGTTACGTCACATTTGTAATACTACAAACTTAGAACCCTCTAATTTTGTGTCAGCCATATTTGTACAAATACAATTACTGTGAAAATTATGTTTTGCTTAGTTTTTTATTCACATTAAAATATATCACACAAAATATATTTTATGATGATGATAATAAATTGAACGGCTAAATGCTTTTATGTATTATTATTTTACCTTATATAATCTGTATATATATTTATAAGGACGGTTACTGTACCAGCGTAACCTTACTCAACAAAAATCTTCGTTCATCTTTGTATGCGCTGTTATTATTATCGAAAGAAAGAATTCATGATTTAAAAATCATTATTTTCATATGAGATTATACACAATAGATGAGTAATCACGTTGAAATAAATTTTTAATACCCTTAATCTTGCCGTTGGCGTAAAATAAAATCATATTAAATAAATTTTCAGTGATGACAATGTCAAAAATATCATATTATGCAATAAGAAAATTAATAAATAAATAAATATTTATAGAGGTCTTCAAATCAAAAGAAATAATTTTGAAAGAATTAAAATAAAATTATATTTAAAATAATAACAATATTATTACATGAATTTATATTTTCTTATCGGATGTATTTAAAAAGAAAACTATAAAATAATAAACATCCATTTTCCATACATAATTTTTATTCATACTTTTTTTTTTTTCTTTTTGTAGCTGTTTTTGTGTTTCTTTAATTTTATTTTTATATATAATATAAAGTACCTAAGAAATAATAAATTAATGTTATGTTTTATTGACTTAATACATTATTCTTAAAAAAATATTTCCATTTATTTTTTTATATTTTATCATTTCAAATAAATAATAATAAATAATTTTTTTTTAAAAGAAAGAAAAATACATCTAACTAATTTGCGGTGTTGGTTGGCTTATTGAATATCGATCCAATGTCACCAATGAGCAATGTCGCATAAACGAAACACCCAAAACTATCGAACATCCAGTCCATTTAGAAATTAAAGATCTATCCAATAAAACCAGTTAAGCACTACTTTTGGAAACAAATTCATGTAATATGTCGCAAGCCATTTCAATATTATTTCTTGAAATACCCAAAGCTGTAATTACATTCTCTTTTGAATATCCTTCGTTCATCAGTCTTGCTATATATTCCAAATTGATATTTTCGTATGGCACATTACAGTCTTTGTTGTTGATTGTCACATTTTCGTATAAAAGTGGTTGCTGTCCATGTCCACCACCAATACCAGTACTACTTCTACTACTACTGCTAATATTATTCGTATTGCTATTACTTCCACTCAAACTAGGTGCAGTTGATGATGGCGGTTCTCTCGTAGGCATTGACGCAATCGTACTGAATTTAACATTTTCTAATCCGAATTGTGGTGTTCTAATTGATTTTGATGGAACTGATATATTTGTTGATACTGCCTGATGGCAATTATTATTTGGTGGAAATGATTGATGTCGAATTTGTTGTTGTTGTTGCATTGATTGTTGTTGATTACTTACTTTCAAATGATACAAATTATTTGTTCCATTTGGTGCGAGTATGGATTCTTTATCAATAGTAATGGTACTATTAATCGATACTATAGGTTTTCTTGCTTCTAATGGTCGTGTGTCAATTATTCCCGATATGGTTTCCGACGGCCCGACAATTATTTTGTCGCAATCATCATCGACTACTGAAAATGTCAAATGCTTTAATTCATCGCCAATAGAGTTTATCAATGTAGATTTTATAGGATTATGTTTTGGTATTGGTGGTGCAACCGTTTTTGGAACATCAAATTCACAGCAAGTTATATTTTCCGAACTGCGTGACAAAGATGTTGCCATATTTGAATTAGTTGACAAATTTACAAGACTAGAGGCAGCAGTTACGCTGGATTGTGGTTTAAGAAGACGATTTACCGAGCTATCAACACTGGGCGATGATTTTCTTGGTGGAAGCGGTGGTGCGGCTGGATCTTGTGTTAAATGAAATACATCATTCATATCAGCGGATAATGCTTTATTCAGCACCTTATTTATGACTACTTGTTGTTGTTGTACTGATGCAACGGTCGTAGCTAATTGTGATGGCGTTGATGAGGATGATGATGATGATGATGATGGTGATGATGTAGGCATTAAAGGTGCGCTCATTCTATTCAGATTTGTGTGTGAGGAAGTTGGTTGAATTGTATTTGGTATGACTTTAGCGGCAATAGACGATTTAATATTATGATTATTATTATTGCTCAATTGATTTGCATTGATTGAATGTAACGAATGTGCTGTCGTTAAAATTGACTGTTGTTGCATTTGACTTGCATAAATATCATTATTTTGTCCTAGCGTTACCGTTGAACACACATTTGGTGTAACACTGCGTCGGGATAATCGTGGAGATGAATGTGGACTTTGTTTTTCAGCTCTCGACATTGCCATACTATTGCTTAGCGCATGCAATGATGATGTAGCTACATTAAATTCACCAGTATCCTGAAATATATGAAATTTGCACGTAACGATCGTACAATTTAATAAATTAACTTCAAAAAGTTTTATATCTTATGTTTGATAATAATGCGATTACGATGAACAGAAAACAAAAACGAAAAATGCAAAACATTCACAAAATAAAATGACACAAAAAGCATCGTGCGAACATAAACAATGACAAAATGCGCTAAATATTTAAATGATAATAAAAGGAAAAAAGCTTTCACACACACACACACACACACATTACACACACACACGAAAAATGTATTCTAAACAGCAAGAATTTACTCAGGGTAGATAAAAATCGAAAAAATCATGATTTTTTCAACTCATGATTTTTTGGATTTTTTCACATTTATTGTGGT
>JAABKK020050924.1:0-11687 GCA_011634745.2 Catotricha subobsoleta | reverse complement strand
CTAAGAACATAGAACAAAAAAAAAACCTAAGACCTAGAATCCGCAAAATTTCTTTTTTTTTGACGGGCCCTAATATATATATATAATTAATATTACATATATTTTATTACATCTTCGCCATGTAAATTTCGTAAAATCGAAAAAAATAAATAAATCGAAGTAAATTAAAATCAAATTCGATGTTGTCTTAAATGAAAATAGAAATATTAATATACAAAATTAATTCAGATAATCTAGCAGCTGATTCAGAGCCAGCCAAGTCATCGCTGCTGATTTATTCTAAACTCATAAGGGAAACAATTCTCTAAGTAAGGTACTCAAGTTTTTCTTTACCATTTTTAATTAAATTCTATACGTTCTCTGATCCTTGTTGCTGTTTTGATTCTATTTTCGTTTAATTTCAAAACCACTTACAAAATTATATATATTAATAATAATAACACTTGTTTTCGCTTTACGAATTTCTAATACAACTTGTAGGAAGCCCATACGTAAGTAAACAAGCATATTAAAAAAACAACAAAAAAAAATTAATGAAATTACATCAGCAATAATTCTATTTAGAAAATTAAAAATAATGTATATACATATCATAATACACAAAATGGTTTACTTGTACCTCACACTATAAATTCAAAAAGATGAACAACCTATTTTTGTTTATTAAATATACATGTTGTCTCGGTAAAAAGAAGTGAACATTAATGGTATAACTATAGAGCGCGTTACTTAATCATATTGTAGAAATCTATAATGAACCATACCTTTGAGAGTTGAAAGTGTCGACAACGGCATTTGATGATAGACAAAATTGGTACAGTGAATCATTGCGGTGGTATATCATTTGGTTGCATTCTACATACGCAGAATGTTTACATATACTAATTAATTTACAATTTACTATATCCATTTCTAATTTGGTTGCATGAACAATAATAAATAATATAACAAATAAATAAGTAACGTAGTTTGTGTCTTGGCATCAAAATTAAACGGAATTAAAAGAGAATTCATTTATCTGTGATTTCTTAAAATAAAATACTTTGTGTTTAATGCTTGTAATTTATATACATATAAATGATTCATTCCAATTTATGATATGAAAAGCTGACATATGATGTTTTTTTTATGTAATGTAATGTAAAAACTCCGAATATATGAACAATTTTAATACAAAGTACAAATTAAGATTATTTATTTATTCAATATTACCGTGATTTATCCGTACATCTCTTCCACTTGAATAAATAGTGTCCAAAAATCCAATACAATAATAGTTGTGTTTTATTCAGATTTAAACCCATACGGTGTTTATATTTTTCATACAAAACCATGTAGAGTAATTTACCTATGAAGTTTGATAGGGTTATTTTTCGTGTTTAATTTGTAATTTAAACACGATTTTGTATGAAAAATATAAACACCAATATAAACACCGTATGGGTTTAAATCTGAATAAAACACCGGCTGATAATTTGTTCGTGGTATAAACTTAAAAGTGGATTATGTTATTGAAACTAAGAAATGAAAAAAATACCAGCAAATTTCCAAAAGGTATTTATTTTAGTTTGAAAAACAATAAAAATAGATAGAATCACTAAGAAATCTTTTAAAATCCAACGACATTTGTGTGAAAAATTTAAAATGGTTATAAACACAACATAAAACATTAGCATCAGAGATGGGCAAGTATATACTTGTATTTTCTCAAAAAAGTACTTCAGTATCACTCGCAAATTTTACTTTAGATACAATTTTTCGGGAAATTACTTGTACTAGACTAAAAAGTACTTCAGTAATTTTTTTGAATGTACTTAGAACTTTTACCTAAGTACAAATATTTTTTGCATTTTTACATATTAAATTTTACTTGTAGTTGAAAAATTGTACTGCAGTATCGTTTTCAGTGTAATTATATTAATAAATCTTAATAAAGCACGATTATTTGGAAAATTATACTTATACTGGAAAATATGTAGTACTTCAGTAGGTACTCTTTTTTAAAATACTTAATAATTAATACTTTTACTGAAGTATCAAAAATTCAGATACTTGCCTATCCCTGATTAGCATACACATTCCATTCCATTTATGAAATACTGCTTGTCTATTGATCATCTAATGAACATAACAATACAGTTTTCGTGATAGCCTAAATACAATAAAAATAAATAAAGCTACACGTCTCGCACAACACTAAAAACATCAACAATATAACCATAATTAGGCTGAAACTTAACAAAAATATTTACAAGTATAAAAGAACACCTCATTTATAAAAACACCAACAAAAACGAATTATTATTACTAAGTATTATTACTACACTTCCAAGAATATCAATATTGTCAATTTTTTTTTTCTTGTACCAAGTTAAAAGTATTATACAAACAGAAAAAAAAAGTGCGTGGTCGGAATTACTTTACTATGTAATGTGTTAAATTTCTTGAATAATTTTTTGCGTGGGTATCATAATGTGTATTTATTATATCAACTTCAATAAAATTACCTATATTTCTACATTTAAAACCTGTATATTAAATTGTATACTTTTCATTAATATTTATTATAGTTTTTAGTAGTGAAAATAAATAAATGAATTGACCATATGTTTATTTACATATTTGTTTAACGCATTGGTTGTTTTATGAATTCCTAGATTAAGACGAACCGAAAATGATGACTATTTGCAAAATTAAAAGCAATTTAAAAAAAAAAATGGTTGCCAACTTTTTGGAATCTTTGCTGTCACATAAATTTTACACGTTTTTTCTTATAATTTTATTCTTTTTTTCTTCTATTTTATGTGTTAAGCATTTTCTTCCAACTACACAGTACTTAGAACAAATTAAAATATTTTATATTATCACAACTCATTTTAAAATATTTAAATGGGCATGGTAAATACTAAATATGTAACAAAACACCTTATTTTAAGCTAACGAAGCTATATTTTTTGTTTTTTTTATTTATATATTTGCATACAATGGAATATTATCTCCTCATTATAATCTACACCTATCTCAATTTTACCTTACTACCTACTTTTAAAATATACAATATACATACATATATAATATATATATATATAAATATGTATATAATAAGACAACAACACATTTCATTTATTATGTTATTATGAATTTATATACCAAACGAAAAAAATAAACCGAAACATTATTTCATTCTTTTTTTTTGTTTCTTATTAAGAGACAAGGTGTTATCAGGGCTGGGTATGTATTGAAGTATCAAAGTAACAGTACTATCAAAATACAGCCTGTTCAACTTAGTGTGATAAACATGGCGTCGTTCTGCACATATATGTCTCACCAGTGAACTGGATCATGCAGATTGCATCTGACATATGAGTTACTTAGTTAAAAAAAAAAAAATTGGTGAATATAGTTTAAGAGATACATATACATATATATTTTTTTATTTCACAACCCTACTACAAAATTTGCATAAATTCAGTAGAATGCGCAAGTAATGACCAAATTGATGATCTCACATTAAGTTGAACAGGCTGTAAGTATTTTACACAATCAAAATACAAAGTATGAAGTACTCGTAAAATCATATACTGAAGGATTCCTACTTGCAGCAGAGTGTAAAGTAAGAATATTTCTCCACAGCAGTTGTTATATTAGCTAAAAAAAAGGGCTTGTTTTAGAATTTTTTGTATTGTATCATTCCATCTGCATTAACCGAGTAAATCAATTTCTGGTAAACAGGAAATACATGAAAATCGAACTGTTGAGAAAGAAATTAAGTTGAAATTTCATGTATAACCTGTTTTCCAGAGATAGCTTTACTCGGGTAATGGAGATGTATGAGTTTACAATTAATTAATATTTGAAAGTACTTCCTATCAAGAAAAAAAAACTAAAAATAATTAACCGAAGTGAAAATAGAATACCGATGTGCATATAGTGCCTTGTAATTTTCGTTTCTTAAGCATCACTACCGATAACTTATTTATGAACTATTTACACAGCCCTTGATTGAGAAAAAAAACATCCTCCAGATTTTGTTGCTCTTTTAACGATTACTGGGATAAACATTTTTTATGTGGTTCAATTTCGGTTAACTTAAAGTTACACATCATAAGGGTGCTGAATTAGTTATGTAGAAATGTATTTGCTGTGAAAAGATTTTCATGAAAACATCTCCTCAAATAACTTATTTGATTTTACACGCTTTATTTTATTTATTTATTTAGATGAATCCTGATAGAATTCACAGATTATATTAAATGTCGTTAAGGTCTGTTGAACAGATACAGTATATTAATTTTTCTCATGCGGGACACCTTAAACATATCATTCAAATCATTTAATCCACGATTGTGATTTTTTTTTCTTTAATCTTCTAAAACAAGCTGCCAGTGGATTGGTGCACGATTTGGTTTTTTTGTTAAGAATGGAATTACGTAAATTAGATACAAATGAAATTCAAATGTGCAGCTGGTGTTAAGATTCTATAAATCCGATTCAATGTTAACTTCGCAATCTATTTATACCAAAAAAAATTGTTTCAGCAACTATATAATCACTAAATCGTTTCTATTTCTCCGTGATTGTAAATAGTCTGTAAAAACATTGAATAAAAAACGAATTCAGTGTCCAGCAGATATAAATTATTTATAACTCATAGAAAATAATTAAAAAATTTGTTTGAAATATTTGAAAATGACTGAATTCTAAACAAAAAAAAAAATAAATAAAATAAATAAATACTAATCAATGATTGCTTTGCCGTATTTTCAAGAAAACTGATGTTTCCACGTTAATATATTATTTATATTTGAATTTCTATATACACAAACTAACTTGATCATCATATCTATTTTTATCCGAATTTAACGAGCTAAGTATTTTATATAATATTATTCTAACGTAAACATGTTAGTCGGCGGGCGTAATTAAAATGTTAAACTGGTTCAAATAATTTTGAATGTAGAGTGTATAGTAATAATAAAAAAAAAAAAAATGTCATAGGATATGTAGGTAGAGATACGTTTGTCGTTTATATGTATTGTGTGTGTTATTCATATTTATTTATTTAAGCTTTTGTTTTTACCTTGATCAATAACTATTCATCTTCTATATATAATTTATAAGATGAAAACCGTGATCTACTACAATTTAAATTGTGGTAAACTTAGATAATAAACATGCATATTTTATGCATTTTCACTATAAAGATTTTCTTTATGCTAAATATGCACAGTAAGATTTTCTCTATAAAGAAACAAATGGAAACGTAAAGATTTTTTTTTTTTTTTTTTTTTCAAATGTGTGGCAAAAGTTTTGTAAGTAATGTAGATCGAAATGGGTAAGAATAGTATGGTTCTTTACAACCTACAGACATGTAGCATGTAGAAAATAAATGGGTCAGTAAACATGTCTGCTAAAATACGATATATATCTTTTAACAGTTCAACACTCACCGCATACACACATCACATCATTTTCAGTTAGATATGTAGAAAATAATGAATGAATATTATTATACAATTTCATGAAAATTTATTCTGACTGTAACAAAACCAAAAGTAATATTTTATTATTCATTTTTACTGTATTTATTGTGAAAATGTACAAAATTAAATTTTCTAATTGAAAATTGTAGCGTAGTAAATTTTCATTTCCAAGCATAGTTTTAAATATATAATGGAGAATGAGAAATTCTAAAAATATACAAAAATAAAGTTCGTGAATTTTTTTTTTTTGCTCATTTTCATTTTCCCGTTTATCATTTTATAATACATAATAAAATAAAAAAAAAAAATGCACTTAATCGTTAACAAAGAACTAAATAACGAAAAAAAATAAAAATAAAATAAAACAGCATGAAATGTGTGTCAATGCCAACAAAATATATGTGAAACTGAAAAATAACTTTTCTTTTATAAAAAAAAGTTTTTCATTATATTCGTACCATGATGACATAATATGATATTAAATTTTATTTTGCATAGCTTTTATAGAAATTCAAACAATTTAAATAATGAGATTTTGACTATATCCGTTTTTCACATATTCAACGTTTAATAAAAATAACAAAAAAAATTTATACAGAGATGAGATAATATTATTTTAAACAATTTCCATTTTATTTTCTAAATAGAAATGACCACTAGAGAACGACGGGAAGAGTATTCATCATCAAATGTTGTCAGGACATTGCATCCGAGTCGACCTCTATCACCATCTAACAATACTGGCATAGAATTTGATAACAACTTGGGTGAGTCACCATTATTTTATTTTTATACTGAAAGTAGGTATGTAGATAGAATGTAATAAATGTAAATGTATAAATATCTAGCTATATTACCTTTGTAAATGTTCTATGTCATTGTTTTTGTTCTAAAGTTAGATATGACTTATAAGCTTATTTTATTTCTTGCTAGTTCAGAGCTTAAGTTTTACTTGAAAATAGTATCAGAAGTTGTAAAGTTAAAGTTACTATTGAAATCTCTATAGATATTACTAATTAGCTTTTTAAGCATTTCAAGTATTTTAGGTAAATTTAGAAAATGTCAAATTTTACATTTTGATTGTCATTTAAAATCTAGTTCATAAATATTTTTAAATATTTTAAAATAGAAATACATCGTGCTTGGAGTACTAAAACATACAAAAAGTTTTTATAAATACAGTTTTGAATTCTTTAACAGAATGTACGTAGATATAACTCATACAGATCGGTCCACATGTCTAACACAAAAAGTAATAAAGTGTTTCATTTAGCTTTTGTATTGTATTGTATTGTATTGTATTGTTTTTCTTCTTTTTTTTTTTGCTGCTGTTGTTGCCATAATTCATGAAATGTCTCAATGTGTTTACTCATCTCTTACTGAAATGTGTGTTTTATTTTTATTTGAAAACATCTTCGAATGAAAATTGCGATAAGAGAAAAATAAAAACGACATTTTGTAATTCCATTGCTTTCATATACAATTTTAGTACGTACTACACACATTTCTATTATAGACAAAGTGTATATTTTCTGGTATATATAAAAATACTTACGGTTAAGACGAAGATACATGATGCTCAATGCAACATGTATGACTTTTTCCTTGTTGTTTTGATGATATACTCTCGGAAATGTATATATATATGGTACGTAAGAGTAAATAAATAAAACTATTTTACCATTATTGCTAGCACAATGAAAGTCTTGTTTATTTATATAAATATATCTGCAGCTAAAACGCAAACAAACATAAAATATTTGAAGATCCGCTTGGCAAAGAAAAAAAACTAAAATAAATAAAAATAACAGAAATCAATTGAGTGCTTGAGTGCTTCATTACACTGAAAGCTTTATATTGTTCGGTTTTGAGTTTAAATTAAATATTATGCCGTGTGTGGATTGTTGATGTTGTTGTTACAAATTACGGATTAAAGAAAATTCCTCTATATTTTTTTAATTAAATTTATAGTTCTGTAATGTCATTGGCTGTACGTGACGTTTAACTCAAGCAAATAACAAGCCAGAATAAATACTTCTTTTTTTTTATCCCATATAGTTAAGTAATTTTTCCATAATTTATTTATTTATTTTCTTCAAATAAATTTAATTTACAGATGATTTGCTTGATGATCTACAATCAAGTGTATCCAGAACTGCTCAACATTTAAATACTTCGTCGAAATCTAGAGACGTACAATATCTTTCCCCTTCCAATTCAACTACCGTTGTTAAAGAGAGATCCATAAGTCCAGGAGGAGTATGTTTATAATTCATAATCACAAGATCTAATCACTATGATGTATAATTTTTTGATTCGATTTTTCAGGAAGGTAGAAAAATTTACAAGACTGCACGATATGAATACTCAACATCAAGCAGTGGAGGTGGTGCTAATCTAGCTCCTCAATATGAACCTAAAACTAATATAAATCAATTGGATAATTTGTTGTTAGATTTGAAGCATGAACGCGATACTTCATTGGATAGAGGTATAGTTTAACCAACCATACAAAATACTTTCAAACTTTTTTATTTCATTAAATAAAATACAAATGATTTTATGTGCTTGCTTGCATAAATCATGAATTTACCCAATTTCTGAAAAATACCCACATATTTTATTCAATTCTAAACTATTTTTATTTGAAAAATTTGTTTACAGAAAATAATTTCTCAAATGTTGGAATCGATTCGGGATTGCTGTAAGTAAAATCAATCTATGTTATTTTTTGAAAAAGTTAAAATAAATATTTACATAAGTAAAATGGAATTGATTAAATAACATGAATATATTTATAATTGTTACAGTGATCCTAGTACACATGTCTCGAAAACTACACGCACATACACATCAACTGGTGGATCTAAAAATGTAAATCGAGAACTTCAGTTTGAGTCACCGTCACTTGTTTCATCAACAACTGTTACACGAGATTCGAGATCGCGTCAACGTAGTCGCAGTCCAAATTATCAAAAAAATATTGAATCACAAATTACTCGTGACGTAACTTATGATTCGGATCCAATTCCTGATAATCTTATTTCTACATCGAAGAGATCATATAATTATTCAAAAACTGGTGAACATCAACAACATATTGTGCCTTATCCAGATATTGTAGAAGTTGAAACAACCGATTTGCCAGCAGAATTGAAAAATGTACCTTTGTCAGGTGATATTTTACCTGGACCAGGAACTAAAGTCACAACAACAGTACGTACAATTTTATTCGTTTTATTTATTATGTATACAATTTAGAATTATGATAAAATGATTTTAGATTAAAACGTTCACTTATGAAATTCCCGGTGACACAAATATATCAACGAATAAGAACTTTTCTTACAAAAATGAATTTTACAATACAACGAACAATTCAACATCCAATACTCTGTATCCAGAAAGAGATATTCCACCACCTCAAAAATTAACATCAGGTCCACCCGGTGGAAATCAAACGGTTATTTACAAAAATGAAACCTATAATACTATTAACAGAACTGATGGATATCCAAATTATCCAAATGGAACACCTACCACTAATGTTCCATCACATCCCGATCCGGCAAGAAATCAAACTTACATTTATAATAAAAATGAGACACGAGAATCAACCAACAATGTTTATCCGCCGCAGGGTAGAGGTCAACCTCTTCGTACTAGTTCTCCCCCACCGGGTAATACAACCGTAATTTATCAACATGATGTAACAAATACAAATCGAAATATTCATCATCCACCGGAGGGTAGAGGTCAACCTCATCGTACTAATTCACCCCCACCGGGTAATACAACCATAATTTATCAACATGATGTAACAAATACCAATCGAAATATTCATCATCCACCGGTTGGAGGTGTACCTGTTTATCCTCATGATCCAAATACGTCCAATTTGCCACCTCATCAATCTGGACCAACACATCCTAGTCATCCGGGTGGTAAACAAACATATATCTATAAAAAGGAATCATCAAATACAACAAATACTGTTTATGGTCCACCAGGTGGAGGCTATCCACCAAATGATCAATATATTACTGATAATTCTCCAACCTATGGATTACCGAACGAGCCTAGCACGAATACATACAAATATACAACGCATACAACGACAACCAACAATATACACGGACGCCCAGCTGAAAGAGAACCATTGCTGGCACCATTCCCGACCGATGGTATTGAACCGACATATGTTGACGGCCAACCACCAAAACACCTTGGTGAATTATTAGCAACTCTTGGTGATGTGAGTTTTTTTTTCTTTGTACATATTTTTTGCTGTCTGGAAATTACCTACTTTGCATTAAATATTCCTATGAAAACATTGTGCTGATGTTAAAATTAAATAGAATTACCAACAGAATTTGTTTAAAACGTACTGCATGCTCAGCTCATGTTATCATATTCCTTTCTGCATGAATTCTTAAAGCATACTTTTTTTTAATATCTTCATAAATTTCATATCTGACATATAGTTGAGTGTTTTCACAAAAAAATTCAAAAAAGATATTACATTTTTGCTTTTCTTTATGTTTTTAAAATTGTATAAAATAGCTATAAAATTTAAAAAAGAATGCAAATAGCTTTTAAGAGACAAACAAAACAAAAAAAAAGTTTTATAATATCAAATTTTTATTCAGACAACCATAATATTTTCATGTTTCGTATATTGTATATTGTATATGTGTGAATGCAACATATTTCAACATCGTATATTATTTATTTAGATTGTAAAATATATAGCCAGTAATATACACAACTTAATATACATATTTAATTACAATAGGATAACGGTGTTGCTAGCAGACACAATGACGAACCGTATACACCACGTAAAGAAGTTAATACAGCTTTAGCAACTGGTAAAGCTGTTGCTATTGTTGAACCAAAAGTACCAACAAAAAATATTGCAGGGCCACCAGTTTATTATCCACCCGGTCAAGAGCTTTTTGCTAAGAGTGAACAAAGTTCAGCGGCATGGAGAGCACAAGTAAGTTAACTAAGCCGAGAATGGTTTAAATAGATCATAAATCCGTTTATTATTTTTTTTTTTTTATAATTTATACATTTCCTTACTTACTTATTCATGGTTATTAGGGCGGATATGCTAAAGCTAGTGGAAAATATGAATATGAATCTGAAAGTAAATCAAAAAGTTCAAGTAAATCGGGAGCTGCAGTCGTTCCTGTATGTTTACCATTATGTTGTGCCATGCCTTGTGTTATTATGTAAACAAATAAAAAATATATTTCAACATAAATTAATCGTACTAAAAAAAAAAAAAAACACTAAAAATACATTTAAAATGTAAATAATTTAATGATTCAATTCAGAAAAAAATAATTTTTTAACGTTTTCATGAAGAAAGAAGTTTTTTTAAAAAAAATAATAAAATAAATGAAGGAAACAACATTTATTTTGAGAGCCATGACGTAGAGAAATATTTTTTATTCTTATTTTTTTTTTTTTAAATAAGTATAAACATTTGTATTTTCTTCAATTTCATTAAAAATAATACGTCGCAGATATAAAAAAAAAAAAAAAAATGAATAATTATAAATGAAATGAACTAACATAATATTCTTTATTTTATATTTTATGTTGCCATAATGAATTAATAAAAATAAAAATAAAAAACCTTTAGCGGATGAACTAAACTATAAGATCTGAATTTAAAAATTAAAATTAACTAAATTTATAATAATTCAGCGATAACTTTCAATAACTAATTTTGCGAAATTAACTTTAAGCATGTCGCATTTATAAAAAAAAAAGAAGAAATATTGTAGGTATCGCAAAATATATTTTTTAAAAAAAATCGTGTTGTAATAAATCTATTATTAAAACAAAAGTAATCAGATCAATAAAACAAAATTAAAGAAAATAAAAAATATATATATAATAAAAAAAATTGTTTGAATTTAAAATACCGTAATGTAATCATTCGGATTTTCCTGGGGTTATTATTGAATTCATGCGGAAACTTCCAAATGTTATTTCTCACATGAAATGAATATATATTAGACTGTCCCAAAAAAAAATTTTTTTCGTAAAGTTAAGCTTTTAGGGCATTTTCTTATACCTTTACACTCGAAAGTAAGGGAAACAAAATATTATTAAAAAAAAAATTTTTTAGAACTCGCCCCATCGATTTGAAAAACTGAAAATGAGGTGTTTCATTTTTTATGCATTTTC